>CANXYC010028367.1:0-26199 GCA_948193065.1 Aleurites moluccanus
AGGAGTGGAATTTGCCTTATCTATGTAATGACTCCTTAATTGTATTTATGGGTCTTTCTATAGTAGCTCCATGGTATATAATAATGAATTTAGTAATGATATTGTAAAAATGAAGATATGGTTAATGAGATGTAAATATTACATTCTATATGTAGTGTGAAGTATTGGATTGGGAAAAATGATAACAAATGTGGAATGTACATTATAGTATGAGATGAGTATGGAAATAGAAGTGTTGATTTGTGCAAGTTGTGTTAATGTTAGTTATGAAGAGAGGGACTTTGGGTCATGAGTATTAGATTGTAAAAGTAGAGTAGTTATGGCAAATTTTCTATAAAAAATGCAGAATGGGGTTCTACGGGTTTAGGTGGCCTTATGCCTTCCCCATACCCTAGGACCATCATATCTCCTGAAATGAGGGATGTGACAAATACAGAGGAAATTTAAGAAGAATTGTTATAGAAGAATTTTAAAGATGATAACCCATAGAATTATAAGTAAAGAATTTTTTAATATTTTAAAAAAAATTACATAAATTAATTGAGGATATTTAGGATTAAGATTCTAAAATATTTAGGAAAAATAATTTGAGATTCAATATGAAGTTAAAGAGATAAATGGATAGTAAAGAGATGGAAATGATAAGAAAAATTCGACTTTTAGATAAATGTATCTGTAGACGATTTTTAATTAATTTTCGATAGTAATTTGTACAAATTTCTTTTGCGTGATTTAATTTTGATGGATTATCGATTAATTAAAAATAAAGTTAAGTATATATAATATTTAGAGTGAGTGAAAATGGATACAAAATAAGAGAGGAATTAAGAGACGTAAATTGTCGATTTTCAAAATTTTGCTGAAACGGGCTCGGTATAAAAATTTTGTAGTTACAGAGGAAGAATAATTAAGTTGAATTGAGGTATTAAGGATAATATAAGGTTCCATAGGACTTGACTGTCAATAATTTAAGAATTTAATTGAAAAGAATTAAAAAGAATTGTGGTAGCAATTATAATTAATGAAAATTATGGACAAAAAGTGCAATTACCAAAAGTTGTGGGACCCACCAAGAAAATATCATATTTTTCACCAAAAATTTCTAGAGAATTCCTTCCTAAGTGGATGGCCATGATAGTTATAAGAGATGATTTTTATTAGATGACTTTTCCTACCATTTCAATAGAAATTGAACAAATGGCAAGATTCTAGAATCTTCATAGAAGCTCTTCTCTTCTTTAAGCTTATATATTAGTTTGGTATATAAATTGGTATTTTTCCTTGGAGAGTTGATTGAACCATCAACTGAAATAGGTAATTAAAATTTATCCCAACCTTTTTATACAAACCAAATAAGATAGGAAAAATTGAAGAAGGAAAGAAGGATGATGAAGAAAGATTGATAGATTTTATATCAAAACTATTTGGAGGGATCAAAGAAGATGGAATCCAAGATTTTAACTTAAGGTAAGGTTCTTAAACTTTTGTTTTTAATTTAATTTAAGAGTTCTATTGTTTGATTTGGTAAATATTTGAGCTAATTGAACTAAAGTTGTAAAGAATGGACTAGGGTTTAAAAGAGATTTTGAATCTATGTTAAGACAGTAGTTTATAGTTCAATTTCTGAATTTTTAATGAATGAATTTGAGGATAGTCAAAACATGTTAATTTAATGTCTGAAAAATTAATTGATGAAATTCGAAGTGAGGAGAGAGTAATTGAACAAAAATCGTGAATGGCCAGAATTAGGTTTTCTGAAATTTTACTACTGTATTTTTATTATATAGAATTATAGAGACATAATTAGAAAAAGTATTCAACTTAAAAAAGTATTCATTTATGTCTTATATATAGTCCTATAAAATTTTTTTCAATTGGATTTGTGGTTTATGAGATATTGAGTCATAAGTATTAACTGTCAAAATTGACTGATAAATAGAATATCGATTACTAAGTTCTATTGATATGAGGATCTTAGAGTCTGAATTAAGGAAAGTGGTAAACATTAAAAATTATTATTTATATGTTATCTAAATTTATGCAAAATATTTTTGTAATTGGATGAACACGAAATTAATTACAGGCATGGAAACAGGGTCTGTCCTGATAGAGATTTCAGGACTATTGATTAAATTTGAAAATTCACTAATAATTGTACAGTGATCCAAATAATCTAAAATTTGGATATGTTATAATATTATGTGTCTAGAGTAAATAGGAAAAATAATCAAAGTAATTGAATAAATATAAATTGAATTATAGGAAAAAGAACAGAGTCTACTTGAGTCAAAGTTATAGGGTATTATGGTTGATAGTGAGGTTAAGTTCAAACTATTACCATATGATGTGTAGAATTTGAAAATATCTGAATTTTGGATATGCTAGAGCTTAACATATCTAGTTTAAGTAGGAATAAGAATTGAAGTATTTGTATAAGTAAATGAAGAGATATGGATTAAGAAGCACAGGCTGCCAGTATGGAATATTACACAGAAAAATCTTAGTGATTTGGAAAATTTAGGAATTTCTTAAATGTAAGTGTAATTAATGTAATTTTATATTAAATAGTATCTAAATTGGAATTAATTGAATATGTAGAGTCAAGAGTGAATAAATGACATAAGCATTGGATTAAGGAAGAAATGAGTGGAAAGTGCCAATAAGGTGAGTAATATACATACTATTTTACTTGGCATTGCTTTCAAATTAAATTATTGAAATTGCCATGAAATTTCATTATAGGCCAAAAATACCAATTATATGATCCATGAGTAATTTCATGTTCTTTTATAATCCCAAATAATTCCTTTTAATTGAATTTGCATGATTGGCCTAATGCTTCATTTATTGAACTCTTGAAACTGCTAAAGTTATTTTTGATACATAATGATTAAGCAATATATGTATGGTATTAATGAAATGACAAAAGTTTTAATGACATTGTGCACAATGGTTTAATGATCCTAGCTAGGAGGGGGTTAAGTTCCTAGCCATGCGGTCTGATCAACCGTATGAGTAAATAGTATCCTACCAGATTGTAGCCTCAGCTTAAATGGTCAATAATGATTCTGTCATTTTTATGATAATATGATGCGATATGTATCTTTAATACTAATGTGAAGATATTGATAACCAAACCTACATGTTGAATAACCCTATTGTTATTGTATACTTATATATATATATATATATATATATATATATATATACATGTTATCATTATCTTCCTTGTGAGCAATTCCCTTACCTAGCCTCACGAGTAAGATCATATGTGTATGATTAACTAAGTATTATTATACTCACTTTGTAATAATTTATTATTTTTCAGGAACAAGGTTGTAGTGGTGACTGTTTCCCAAGTCATCCCTTTCTCCGACTTGGGATGTTAAGATATCCAACATAATTATTTGTTTTGAGGAATTATATTTATATACTCTTAGAGCTCCATGGTACTGTTGGGTAGGTAATTGTGAGTGTATATGAATGCTTTATTTAATAAAAGTTACAAATGAAATGAAATACAAATGATGTGAATAATTTAATGAAGTAAAGATTATAAAAGTGCTATGAATGTTAAAATGTAATTGTGACCTGGTATGCATATATATAAGTGTTTTATATATGACTGTGAGAACTGTGGAGTTGAGGTTATAAAAATGGTGAAAATATTGGGAGTATAATTTTTATGCAGGTTGTGTAATATGACAAATATGTCATGGCATATTGAAAATACAAGGGAAACCCTAGCAAAATTTCTGTAAAAGTAATAATTTTCAAGTAGAATTTGAATATTAAAGAATGGTTTTAAGTTTGAATGATTGATGATTGACATATTTAAAGGGTTGTACGGATTTCTGGTGATTTTAGGTTTACTCGTGCCTTAGGACCGTCATATCCCAAAAGTGGGACGTGACAACCCATAGCCCTTACTTTGTGACAGTTACAGCTGTCATAATGCAGTTTTATTATTTAGTAGTAAGTCAGGCTTACTACAGGTTCCAGAAGCCTTACGCTTTCTCGTTTCCTAGTGCCGGTCACGTGCCTAGTAGGGTTTGGTCGTGACAGCATCCTTCCCAACATAAGGATTTCCCATATCATAAAGTCACTATGGACGAAAGCCTCCAATCTAACAAAGGTAGACACCAAAGCATCCATGGACAATGAACATCTATGGACAATGCACATTCAATGATAAGTAGTTAGGCACACTGCCATTTTTCTCAAAACAAAACACTCCTCTAACTGTTAGAACCAGCAAACAATATAACAGCAAGTTCAAAGAGAGAACTAATTTCATTAAGACCATTCAAGAAGAAAATCAAATTTTAAGATCTAAGATGCCATCTAAACCACCGAGATGATATAAAAATATGAAGAATATTGGAGGCAAAACACATTTTATTGGTGGAAACAAAAGCTCACTTACTCAGCAACAACAACTTCTCCCCCATAGATAATGAGATCATTAATATACAAGTGTTTATCAACCCTTAACTATGTCTTAGGAACACATTGTCTTGAACCTAGAAAGGGTCGTATAGACTCAGTGGACTCATCAAGCTGACCATAACAGTTGCTAAAAAATAATAAGTTACCATAGGCCACAAAAGGTATGTGAATGAGAAAAGTGAACAAAATAAAGATAGTGAGTCAGGCTAAAGTATTAAGAACATACAAAGAATAATTTAAGACACACTCATGTTAGATATAAGATCTGATTAGTGTTTTATAAAAATTTAAAGCCTATCCTTAGTGTTTTATAAAAATTTAAAGCCTATCCTTTGAGTTTTTTGAAATTGTCTATATTCATTATATCTTTTAAAAACCTTATAATTGTTAAGGAAATCCTAATAAAATTATCATGGTTTTCAATAATGACCATGTCCCTTCTGAGACAACAGACATACACACTAGATGGAGTTATCAATAGGTTCAGCCCATCAAGCTGTACCAGATATAAGAAGACTCGAGCATTGCCAACTAATTTCATAAGAGACTCCAGGAGAAACTCAATATTTTGCTCCAACGAAGTAATGACTTTTAATAAGGACTAAAAATTGATACACTAATTGGGTCATGCCTAAGCTATCAACAATGAACAGGCCTAAGGCACTATTGACAGGCTGACTTAAACTTACCATTTAGTGATTTTCTAAGCAATTAGTACCTTGCCTAGAGCTATCTTATAATAGTAGTACTTCATCTTGCCATTTGATGACCTCGCTCAATATTACAAGGAGATTTCACCCCAACACCTCCTTTAAGCTTTTCATATACATATGGGCAAATAATCGCTGAAACCTCTAAGAGACGAGACTCAGGAGAAGACAACATAATGCATTGAGATTGACAATTGAACTCGCATAAGTGTCATCTTACTATTTATCTACAACATAAGGCGACTAATGTCTATCAATCAGAAGTGGAACATTGCCTAAACACTCTAATCCCCAAGGTGGGAACTCAACATAAATATGTTGACTCATTCTTTTTTCAAGAGAGACGTAAGCAGTAGTAGAACTCTAATCTCCACGCAACTTTTAAGTCTTTATTTCAAAGGTGTATTCATTGACTTAAGCGTCAAAAGACCCTCATCAAGTTAAAGGTTTGAACCTTTAATGCTCGTTTCATTCTCTTTTCCCTTCTTTTAAAATTGAACAATTTAACTTCCATTTGATCCAAATCCAACATTTTCAGCTTCAATCCTAATGATGATTGACTTTAGACCTCGGGACCCGTCAAAAAGAACCTCATCAGTTTCTATCAAAATTCGATATGATTTGGTCTTGTTTCTAAAAGATTTTATTATTTCAGTTTTGCCAATTTTACATCAAATTGGATAAACCATACAAAATCCTACCTATGCCAGACTTGCCTTCATATAAAAATTAGCATATATTTTCCCATAAAAAAAATTACAAATATCATATTTTTTAGAAAAAAAATTAACATTTATTAATTTGTGTGACAGATTAATTCAGAAATATAATAACATATACTGTTGTAATTTCTTAGAAGGAATATTAAGAATACAATTAGTTTGAACTTATGCAAAGGTCATACTTTGGCTCCCATGAGTTGGTGTTTTTACCTTAATTTCCATTTTTAGCTTTATGTTGAAACCTAATTTTATAAGAATTTAATTTAAGTGAATTTAATTGATTAATTTTTATATTTAGAATGAGATAATTTATAAATTTAATAAAAAATTTAAAACAAATAGAAATTATGTCATTTAAAAAAAAATAAAAAATTAAAACTTAATTTATCGTCAAATAATACAAATAATACAAAAATGTATTATAATCTCCTAAATTTTACAATATTATTAACTATTGTTTAACAAATATAAATAGTATAAAAATAAAATAAATTGAATTAATTATTTATTTATATAATATTTGGAATAATACAAGAATTTAATCAAATTCAATTGATAGAATAGAATAAAATTTAATTTAATTGTTTTATATGTTTCTCTAAATGGAGCCTTTGACCATCGTAGAAAATTTCAGAATGATAAATTTTTTTGTTAGAAAATAAATAATACTAATTTCAAATGATTTAATATCTTTTTTTTCCCCTCTATAAATACAGCAGCAAAGAGACGAATCGAATTCAATATATCAACTTCAAACTTCAAAATGAAGGCTTCCCCTTCAATGATTCTGATGAAGACATTAGTATTTTCACTTCTTTTGTTTGTAGCTTCATCATCTAATTCAAACCCAATTCTTGAAAGCTTTCTAAATTGTCTTCCTAATCATATTAATCCTTCTAATCCAATCGATAAAGCCATTTTCACCCCCACGGACACATCTTTCGACTCTGTTTTACAAGCCTACATTAAAAACAGAAGGTTTTTAACCTCTGAAACACCAAAACCACTCACTATCATAACTCCCCTGCATGAGTCCCATGTCCAAGCAACTGTCATCTGTGCAAAATCTTCTAACTTACAGCTCAGAATAAGGAGTGGTGGCCATGATTATGAAGGTCTTTCTTATGTCTCTGATGTCCCATTTATTCTCCTTGACATGTTCAATCTTCGATCCATTGGTATAGATATTTCAACAGAGACAGCTTGGGTTCAATCTGGAGCAACTCTTGGTGAACTTTACTATAACATTGCTAAAGAAAGTAATGTTCATGCATTTCCAGCCGGACTTTGCCCTTCTGTTGGTGTTGGCGGTCACTTTACTGGCGGTGGTTATGGGAATTTAATGAGAAAATATGGTCTTGCTGTTGATAATGTAGTTGATGCAAAAATAGTCGATGTTAATGGTAATATCCTTGACAGAAAATCCATGGGA
Source organism: Aleurites moluccanus (assembly GCA_948193065.1). Lineage (NCBI taxonomy): Eukaryota > Viridiplantae > Streptophyta > Magnoliopsida > Malpighiales > Euphorbiaceae > Aleurites > Aleurites moluccanus. Next base: position 7,314 of record CANXYC010028367.1, read on the forward strand.
GAAGATCCTTTTTGGGCAATTAGAGGTGGAGGACCAAGTTTTGGTGTTATACTTTCTTGGAAAATCAATTTGGTTCGAGTGCCTGAACAAGTTACAGTTTTTAAAGTTGAAAGGAGTTTAGAACAAGGAGCAACTAATATTCTTTATCAATGGCAACAAGTTGCTAGTAAATTTGTCAAAGAAATTTTCATAAGGACACAACTCGAAATTAAAAATCAAGAAGACGAAAAGATGGTTAATGTTGCTTTTATTGGGCTTTACTTGATTAAAGAACTTCTTGATTTGATGCGTGATAATTTTCCTGAATTGGGTTTAATTCAACAAGTTGTAAAGAAATGAGTTGGGTTGAGTCTTCATTGTTTTGGGACGATGTCCCAATTGGAACATCTATTAATGTTTTACTCAACAGAAGTACTAACCCAACTAACCAATTTTTCAAAGGAAAATCAGATTATGTGAAGGAAATAATTTCAAAGCAAGATTTGGAAAACATGTGGCAGATTTTCTTGAAAACGGAGGAAATATTTATGCAATGGAATCCTTATGGAGGAAGAATGGAAGAGATTTCGAATTCGGAAACTCCATTTCCTTATAGAGCTGGATATTTATTTAAAATTCAGTACTTTACTGTGTGGTTTGAAGAAGGGATTGAGGCTACTAACCGTTATGTTAGTTTAACAAGAGAAATATATGATTCAATGGCTCCTTATGTAAGTAAGAATCCAAGAGAGGCATTTCTCAATTATAGAGATCTTGATATTGGTAGTAATCCTAGTAATATGACCATTTTTGAAAAAGCTCAAGTTTATGGCCGCAAGTATTTTAAGGGTAATTTTCTCAAGTTAATGGCTGTGAAAAAGAGAATAGATCCTGAAAATTTCTTCAAGAATGAGCAGAGCATTCCACCCGCCAAACTCGAGTAAAAGTATACGGTATTATTGTAATATTTTTAATATTTTTCTGTTTTTAAGTTTATATTAAATAAATTATATAATAAACACATCTAGACTGATAAATTCATATACAATTTGAATAATAAACTTAAATAAAAGATTAAATAAAATACAAATGTAATTTCTAATTATAATATTCAGTTCTATTGGATTATATTTGATGGTCATGAGATCCTCAATAGAAGATGTAAGATCTTTTTGGATAAGCTTTGTCTCCATGAAAACTCTCAAGGCTTGCATTACAAAAATATAGCATTAAAGAGGCCAAACTTTGACTTGGCGAGGCCTCTCAAATGCATAAGTCAACTTGATATGAATGTATTCCAGGGAGAAAATAATCTGCCCCTCATTAACCATTCTCAGAAAGGAGTTTTCAGGAGTTTTAAAAATCTGTTTCTAATCATCTCATATTTGTTAAGCATTGTTCCCTCCCATTTTATGTCAATGGGATTCGGTATTAGTTTAATTCAGGAGGGGATACGTGTCGCCCGTTGTGAATTGGACTAGTCATGTCATATAAGATTGCAAGACAACTATGCAGGGCAGAGACTTCTAAGATTGAATTAGAATGACATGCTGAGTCACTACAGACTTGATGAATCTTTATATTTAGCAGAGGTGTTATATTTCTCGTGCAGGGAGAATTAGATTGCTTGTCTTTTTCTGACAGATTCTTTATTATATATCAGGAGTATTAAGGCTTTACAAAGTCTTTCGACATCTCGTCCTGGGGATATGCTTGATGAGGCAGAGTTCTTTCAGAAGAACAGCTCGAACATCCTTTATTTCGCGAGGAATTATGCAACCGTGGTTACTTTTTGGGCTCGCCTTCATCAAACGATAAGATATATTGATACTAAATAAGTGTAGAGGAGATCTTTCTTGGGCCTTCATATTTTGTGGATCCATAATACTTCCTTGTTGTCTTGTGTTTATAGTTTAGGCCAAAAGATAGAGCTAAATTTATTCTTGGATTAATTACTATTTATTCTTATAAAATAATTTAATACACTAAATTTTTCATGATTTTTTAAATTATATTAACTCTTCTCTGATAAATATCATAATATATTATTAAACCCTTCCATCCAATTTTATCATTAATAAAACCTACAAGTATAGTAAAAAAATAGAAATACCCTTACTTTTTAATTTTAATTAATTACATTCTATTTTTATTTTAAAAAATAATTTTTAGAGTTAAAAAATACATTTTTATATTTTTGACAAATTTGATAATAAAAATAATTAAAAAAATTTTTATTTTATTTTTTAAAAAATAAAAAATTTGAAAATAAAAAATAACAAATAAAAAATATTTTTTTTTTACTTTTTATTTTAAATTTGTCAAAAATATGAAAATGAATTTTTTATTTGTATTAAAAACTTTAAGAAGAAATAATTTAATTTCTTCTTAAATCATTTTTTAAAATAAAAAATATTTTTTTTATTTTTTATTTTAAAATTTGTCAAAAAATACGAAAATAAATTTTTTAACCCTAAAAAATATTTTTTAAGACAAAAATAGAATGTAATTAATTAAAAATAAAGGATAAGAACATCTCTGTCTTTTTATTGTCCTTATACGATTGACTAATGGCAAAATTGGATAGAAGGGTTTAATAATATATTGTGACATTTATCAGGGAGAATTAGTGTATTTTTGAAAAGTTAAAGGTACTTAGTATATTAGGTCATTCTATAAGAGGAAAATAACAATTAACCATTTATTCTCCATCAAAAGTCCCTTACTCCCTAGTCTAATCTGAGCATATCAAGGAACAGATTAAAGGAGTAAACAAGTGAATCAACATGTTAAGATTTTGTATCCTTTTTGTATATATGGAGGGTTGAGCTGAAGCATTGTATAGGAGTGTGTTGTGGGGCTCGATTCTGAGGTGACTGGATGCATGAGTAGATAAATGAATTAATGAGCTTAATTCTGAGGTAGATAGATGCCAAAAGAAATGTGCAAGTTGACGTGCTCGGTATAGAAGGGGTACTCTTAATTAAGGGTTGGCAGGTGATCATTGTATAGTTGCCAAATGGTGATGTGGTCCAATAGTTTTTAATGGCTTTGAGATGATTCTTTGTCAAAAATCTTCAAATTATATGCTTCATTGGTAGAGGACTCAAGAAATCTCTTCTCGTGTGGAGGTCTTTTAATGAGGTACCTCATTTAAAGGTTTTTTGAAATCCTACCTTGCATAGAGGTATTTTTAATATAATATATCTCATGTAAAGGTCTTAAGAAATCATGCCTCATGTAGAGGTCTTTTTAAGAAATCATGCCTCTAGTAGAGATATTTTTTAAGAAATCCTGCCTCGTGTAGAGTTCTTTTTTAAGAAATCCTGCCTTGCATAGAGGACATTTACTAAACATTTTTAAGGCTATAAATAACCTTCCACTCCTTATTTCTATCCATTCACCATTTTTTATTTTGATCATTTTCTTTTTCCCCTTTCTAAATTGTCTTGCAACATTAATGCATATTTCCTTATAAATCTATTTTAGTATCACTAATGGCATTCTATGTGAAAAATTCCTCTAGTCTTATTAACAGTGATGAGGTTGTCAATGAGAGATGACCTATAACTGCTTTCACCCTCCTTTACAAGTATCTTGTTGGTGCGAGTGTTACTTTGAAGAGGAGTGAAGATTTCATTTTAAGGATCTTTAGAAGGAGCATATCTTCAATCAATATTTAACCATTAGCATAAAAGGTTGTCCTCCATGTTTTAATGATGAAATGCTGAAAAATGTTATTGAATCTTAGCCTTCTTATTTTGTAAACTATCTAGACTCTACCCGATCTTTATCATTGGGTGATTCTGACCATAGGGATTGGATGGTCATCCCAAATGCTCACATTTCTTCAAATATTAGAGGAAATGGTTCCCTGACCTGGGCACATTCCATCTTTAGGCTCCGTCGGTCTCACTAGGTTGCAATCCTCAGTCGGAGTAGTTAAAAATCATTATCATCTTGCATATATTTGTCTTGTTATAACATTTCAAAGTCTATAACGCTTTATGGTTCATGGTGCTTGGTAGTTGTAGCAATTTGTAATCTGTAGTGTTTCAAAATAATAAAGAATGATATTTATTAAATTGGTTGAGCTTTTTCTATGTTATTGTTGATGCATAATCTTACATGAATATGCTTCTTTGAGCCTTATGTTTTAATATATGATTTTGATTGCAAACTTTTTGCTACACAATTTCAAATTTTTCTTGCTTTTGCACTATTTTTTGTCAAGTGTCGGGTTCTAGAAATCTTGTCTCATTTTAAGACATCTATGTAGTCTTTTTTACTGCTTTGAAGGCCTAGGAGTCCAACTTCCCTTAAAGATTTTAATGTGATTTACTTAAACAAATCCAGCCTCTCTTAGGGGCCTTAACTTTATTGAGCACTTAGAAAACCTACCTTTCTTAGAGGCTTTCATTTAATCTACCTCGCTACTTAAGAACTTAAAAAAATCTAGCCCCTCTTAGAGGCTATATTTTGCCCCACTTCTCGAGGACTTAGAGAAAAACAACCTCTCTTAAAGGCTATAATCTACCTTGCTGTCCAAGGATTTAGAGAAATCTAACCTCCTTTGGAGGCTATAATCTGCCTCACTACTCGAGGACTTAGAGAAATTAAGTTCCTCTTAGATGTTATATTTTGCCTCGTTGCTCGAGGACTTAAGAGAAATCCAACTTGTATTAAAGATTATAATCTACCTCGTTGCTTGAGGACTTAGAAAATTTGACTCTCTCAGAGGCTTTCATGCAATCTACCTCACTACTTGAGGATTTAGAGAAATCTAGCCCCTCTTAGAAGCTATAATATTCCTCGCCACTCGAGGAGTTAGAGAAATCCAACATCTCTTAGAGGCTACAATTTGCCTCACTTCTCGAGGACTTATAAAGATCTACCCCTCCTAGAGGATAACAAATGTCTCGCTACTCGAGGACTTAGAGAAATCCAACCTCTCTTAGATGCTATAATTTGTCTTGTTGTTTGAGGACTTAGAGAAATCCAGCCTCCCTTAGAGGCTACAATATGCCTCACTGCTCAAGGACTTAGAAAAATCCAAGCCCTCTTAGAGGTTATAATTTGCCTCACTGTCCGAGGACTTAAGAGAAAAACAACCTCCCTTAGAGACTATATTACGCTTCACTGCTCGAAGGTAAAGAAAAATCCATCCCCTTTTAGAGGCTATAATTTGTCTCACTGCCAGAGGACATGAGAGAAATCCAACCTCTCTTAGAGTCTATAATCTGTCTCGTTGCTTGAGGACTCAGAGAAATCCAACCTCTTTTAGAGGCTATAAGCAGCCTCACTACTCGAGGACTTAGAGACAAATCTAACATCTTTTAGAGGGTTTCATATAATTTGCCTTATTGCTTGAGGACTTAGAGAAGTCATACCCTTTCTTCAGAGGCTATAATGTACCTCACTACTTGAGGACTTAGAGAAATCCAACCTCTGTTAGAGGTTATAATCTACCTCAATGCTCGAGGATTGACAAAAATCTAGCCCCTCTTAAAGGCTATAATTCGCCTCACTACTTGAAGACTTAGAAAAATCCAACCCCTTTTAGAGGCTATAATTTTCCCCATAGCTCGATGATTTAAATAAATCCAACCTCTCCTAGTGGCTATAATCTACCTTGTTGTCCAAGGATTCAGAGAAATCTAACCTTCCTTAGAAGCTATAATCTATCTCACTTGTTAAGGACTTAGAAAACCTGCTTCTCTTAGAGGTTTTCATGTCTTGTAAACTTTTTCTTAGAGTTCACTAGGTCTTTGGATGTGTCTTGCTATAGTAAGGTCTTTTTCACCTTGCCTAGAGTTCACCAGGTCTTTGTATGTGTCTTGCTGTATCAAGGTCATTTTTGCCATGCCTAGAGTTCACCAGTTCTTCGGATGTGCCTTTTTATAGCAAGGTCTTTTTTGCCTTGCTTAGAGTTCACCAGCTCTTTAGAGGCTTCTTGCCTTAACAAGGTCTTTTCTCCTTGCTTGGAGTTCACTAGGTCTTTAGATACGCCTTGTTGTAGCAAGTTATTTTTTGCCTGGCTTGGAGTTTACTAGGTCTTTGGATGTGACTCGTCGTAAAAAGGTATTTTTCGCTTTCCTTGGAGTTCGCCAGGTCTTTGGATGTGCCTCACCTAATCAAGGTCTTTTTCATCTTTCTTGGAGTTGAGGAGGTCTTTGGATGTGCCTCGCCTCACCGAGAACTCGTATTAGGGCTTTGCATTTCCCATGAGAAGATTGGACTTTCTCCCTCATTGAGGTCGAGCTCCTATTTCATCAAACAAACACATTGAAGAAAATTGTTTAGCTTTTATTAGTAATTCATAGAATGGCACAGTCTGAGATGTTTGAATTTATCCAATCATAAGCAGTTTCTTTAAAAGTTATGAGCTTATGAGTTGTTAGCCTTATCAATATTTTGACTCTGAAGATGTCCTTCCCAATATTCCTAAGTTAGTTTGAACTCATGTATTCTTTTTCTCACTTCTGTAACTCTATTGTATCCTTTCTTCTTTAATTTTTACTACCAATAAGATCCTTATATGGATCTTGGATCTATCGGTAAGAGATAGTATGGTCCGATTTGGGCGATTGGGTCTTCATTCGCTAATGGACTTTAGGGAACGGGCAAGTAGATGATTGCTCCTCCATGGTGTGATTCTAATCCTTCGAGGTTCAACCTAATTTTTTACCCTTGGCAGATCACTTCTCTCATATTCCAATTTAGCTCTTCCACCTTTATAGGTTATTGGAGATATCTGAGACTATTTAGCTCTTTTTCTCCTTCTTTCGAGATCGCGCACCTCTGTTAGTGGAAGCACATCTCTTGACGTCAAAGTTTTCCCTTTAAGGCTATTCTTTATCATTTTTCTCTTCCTTTTACTCCCACTGCCCATCTTTCTATTCGACATCTTAATGGTAGTAGTAGTTCTAAATGGGTGTCATCTGATGGAAGCCTTGCATTTTGTAAGGGCTTTGAGATGGATGATTGCCATTAGCTTTCCTTTTGAGCCTTCTCCTTGTAGGTTATTTATCAATGTAGACTTCACAAGTTTCATATTCCTTCAAGGCTTACCGATTCCTTATTTTTTGCTCTTCTTCTTTGACAATTTCTTCGCGCCATTATTCGAAGTGGTTCTCACTATTTCGCTTGAGCCTCAACTATTAGGAGTTTATTCATGAGAAATTCCAATAAGGTTTTATGGGGTTTGGTTAACCTAAATTTCAATGTACTATTAGGTTTCAAGGTGGTAACATGTCACATACCATAATAGAGGACATGACGGTCTTAAGGCACAGGTAGGTCACCAGACACCCGTAGAACCCTTAAACATGTTAATCATCAGTCATTCATACTTAAACCCATCCAATAATATTCAATCTCTATTTAACAATTATTAGTCTTACAGAAATTTTGACAGAGTATCCTCTGTATTTTTAATCTAATTCCCAACATGAATAGTACCAAATTCATATTTAAATAATTTCTTAAAATTCTCAACTTGCATAGAAAATACAATCCCAGTATACACCACCCTTATATCCTTAACTCCACAGTTCAGGTAGGCATATATAACACTTCTATATTTTTATCTCATTTCGTGTCACAATCACACTTTAGCATTATTATTTTCGGTATCACAATCTTTGTCGCTATCGTTATCATTAACAGTCATTAGGCATTACTCATTTTGCATTAATTATCTGTTAAACTTCAGTAACAGGTCATATCATATTTTAATCTCATCATTTCGACTGTCATTATCGAATATTCATATAATATTTTATACATTATTTACCTATCTATATACAGTACCATAGAGCTTTAGAGTTTATACATATGACCATTTAAGAATAAATATCTTCCTTGGAGTTCTTGATGTCCCAAGTCGGAGAAAGGAATGACTTGAAAATAGCCACCACTATCTTGCTCCTGAAAAATGGTAAATAACTATATAATGAGTATAATATACTCAGTAAGTCAAATATACATCATATCACATATAGAGTTTAGTAATAGTAAAGAAATAAAATGAACAGTATCAATAATAGGGTATTGCACACTATTTGTTCCAGAGGTAATAATTGATATCAATTTTAAGGTAGTATAAAAAATAAGCAGGTCAATAAAAGGCAGTGTTAGTGATGAAAGATAGGTAATATATCCGTATGTGGAAGTGACAGATAAAGAGCCTTGAACACGTATCACATTTAAGTTTCTCGTATCACATTTATAAATTACATAAGGCGGGTCAGGCCTTATGGCTAGGATAAGTCCCTTTCTAACTAAGGTAAATAGTATAAAGTGTCCATTGTGCACATTGTCGACAATATTTATCCACTGCCCTGTCAATGTTGTAGCTCTGTCAAGTCCACATAAGCAGTAAACTTCGATGTCATACTTCATGTTCTTAAGGTGAGCAATACAATAAGCATTTCAATCTCAATAACAATTCTATAGCAGTAAATCAATTTAGGCTTGGTTATTCAATGGCTATAATAAGGAAGCATTCGGTCATCAAGAAATAAAGTTTATTTAAATTTAATAAATCGTGTTATGATAAGGAATATGCACAATAATGTATAGTTAATTCACCTTAGCCTTTAACCTTTATATTTCCTTTTTCCTTTTTCCTTGATCCAATGCCTTAGTACTCATGGTTTTCATCATGTCTTTTATTCATTCTTAATGCTACATATCCAATTAATTTTAATTTAGATACCAATTAACATGAAATTACATTAATTATACTTATATTTAAGAAATTCCTAAAATCCTCAATTTCTAGGGTTTACCTATATGAAAACCCTAACTGGTAGCCTGTATTCTATTTCTCATATCTCTCTCTACACTTATCCAATTTCTTCAATCTACATAGTCAAATTTCAAGTCAATATGATTACTACATCATTCTCAATAATTCGTCAAATTTAAACATACTGTCCTGCAGTTCATATCCGGTCATACTCAATTTTTATGCCTATAACTCAGACAGTGTTCATCCAAATGTAAAACTGTTTTGCAGTCACTTAGTCAATATATAAATTAAAACTTTTCATGTTTAACACTTTTCCTTTTGCAGACTCTATGGTTCTCATTTCAATAGAAATAATAACCCTTTTATGTTTGTCTATCAATCTGGACAAGTAATACTTATAGCTTAATATATCTCAAAATAAAAATCCAATGCTAAAACCCTTTTACAGACCTCTGGATAAGATATAAATAAATATTTTTTATGTTGAACATGTCTCCTAATTCTGTCTCTAACATTCTATAGAAATAAAACACAACAACCTTTTTACTGATTCCTTCATCCGAGCTAGTCTCTATTTTTACTTAATATCTCTTCTTTCACTTTGAATTTCATAAATTCCTTTTACAAAAGTCTAAATAACATAAATAATTACAACTTTTATATTTTACACTTTTCTAAATTCATTCATTAAGTCCATGGAATTCTAGCTATAAATTTATGTTTCAAAATAGATTCCAGGATTCCTCTAAACCCTAGTTCATCTTTAACTTCTTTATGTCAATTAATTCAATTTATGACCCAATCAAGTTATAACACTTACAAATTAAATCAAAGAATTAAGTTTTAAGAATTTTATTTTAGATGAATCTCTCCTTTTCTTCTCTTCCAATGATAACAAGTTCATTAATTCTTCCTTTATCAACTTTCTTCCATCTAACCTTTCCCAACTTAGGTATTTGAATTACTTGGAAGATGGTTGAGAAAGTATTTTTGAGAGTTTTTTTTTGGACAAGAGGGTTTGGCCATTTCTCTTGAAATGGCTAACTTTCTCTTCCTATTTATACTAAAGCTATTAGAAAGGTCGAAAATAGAGAAAATTCTAGATTTCGGCCAATTGTACAATATTCTAGAAATTGGTGGAAAAATCTTCAATAAAAATCATCCTTTCCTTATCCCTTTGGCCAGCCACTCCAAGGATTTGTCCTTGAAGAATTCTAGATTTTGTGGATTAAAATGAACTTTGACTTGGTGGGTCCCATATCTTTAGGTAATTAGACTTTGACCCAAATTTTTTCTTATTTATAATTGCTACCACAACTCTTTTTAATTCTTTTCAATTGAGTCCATAAATTCTTCTCATTGAAATCGTATAGAACCTTACATTATCTTTGGTACCTCAATTCAACTTAATAACTTAACGTCTATAGCTAAATAATTTTTATACCGAACTTGTTTCGGAAAAATTTCGTAAATCGAAAATTTACGTTTTCTTAATTTCTCTTCAATTTCATATTCATTTTCAATAACTCTTAACACTATATTCACTTTCATCTTATTTTTTATTGGACCATAATCCATCTAAATTAAATCATGTAAAAGAAATTTGAACAAATTAACTGTCGAAAATAAATTAAAAATCTAGAGCCGACAAGTGCTTACAAATCAACATTTTCTCATCACTTTATTTTTCTTTACTATCAATTTGCCTATTTAACTTCATATTGATCCTCCAATTATTTTTTCTGGATAATTTAATATCCTAACTTGAAATATCCTTAATCAATTTTTGTAAAGAACCTTTAAAAAAATATTATAAAAAATAGATTATCGATAGTATAATCTATTATCATTCTTAAAGTTTTTTGAGTAAAATTTTTCTTGAATGCATTTTTTTTATACTTAAATCAATTTGACCTATTTATTCTTTAATTAATTTAATATCCACTGCTATGATTCACTTGAGTCTGTATAGTCTTCTAGGAACAATCTTTTTGGGCTTCTATGTATTTCGGATGGGGAGTTGAATCGTATTTAGAAGTGTTTCCTTTATGAGGAGTATGGGGTAAGATCCCTAGATCTCATTTGCCCATTTGAACCTTTTAAGGGTATAAGAAAGAAGTGTGAAACATGACATAGTTTCATTATTAGCTTACAGGAAGAATAGAGAAAAGGTATTAGAGGTTTCAGAAATGAAGAAGGATTTGTGAAAACTTCCCCTTCTTAAAGGAGAAGAGAAAAGAGATTCAACCATGGTAGCTATGCGATTCCTACATATGACACTATTTTGATAGTCTTGAGACCTTGAAAAAAAGATGTAGTTTCTATTTGGATGGGCTTTGGCCCGATAAAAACCCTTGAGGCTTGCAAGACAAAGATATAATATTATAGAGGCCAAGTCTTTATTTGGCAAAGTCTCTCTGATGCCTGAGTTAATAACATGATATGAATATATTTTAGGGAGAAAGTAATATGCCTCTCATGAAATATTACCATAAAGAAGTTTTTAGGAGTTTTATGAGTATATTTCTTATTATCTCATAGCTTGTTAATCATTGTTCCCTCCCTTTTTATATCAATGGGAATTGGTATTAGTTTAAATAATGAAGGGATACGTCTCGTGCTTTTGTGGATTGGACTTGTAACATCCGTACTTTTAAAATTATATTTTATCAAGAAATAATAATTATTTTATTTAATAAATATAAAAATATTTTTGAATTTATATTATTTTATTTTAAAGAAATAATTATTTAAAAATAAAGAAAAATATATTTCTCAGGTTTGATTTTAATTTTTTAAAATCTTATAAATTATTGAACTAAATTTTATTATGTATTGTTAATTATTAATTTTGTAATTATTTATTTATTTAGTAAAATTAATTATTTTAAATTATTATTTATTATTTAATTATATAAATAATTTGTTAATTTAAATATTTTAACCAAATTATTATTTATCAATTTATTTTATTACTAATATGTTTATTAATTAAATATAGGAATAATATTTCAAAGAAATATTCCTTCAGATTTTTTTAGAAAATATTATTATTATAATTATCGGGAAAGGGGGACAAGGATACAAAAAAAAAAATCCAAAATAGAGAGAAAAAGGTACTGCCCACCGAAACTGTCATCGTCCGACCGTCTGCTGTGATATGCATCTAACTGGAGGAAAGACAAACTGCCGATAAAGCTACCCACTAAAGCTCGTCGAGAATGGCCACCGGATGGCGGCTAACATGTCGTCTGACCAACCCGTATCTTGCAAGCTTCCAAACAGTTTTTCGGCTTAACTTGAGCTCCTTTTTCGGTGATTTTTACTCCTTCGAATTTCACTCGGTGTCAACTTTCCGATGATACCCAGATTACCGTCATCGCTGACCGGAGTAGGGACCGAAAAACGGGATACACATGTATTTTTTTTTTTAACTGAGAGTAAGTAGATTTAATTTACTCTAAAACTTATTTTAAATTATTTGAAGTATTTTGGAGAAATATTGTGAAAATTATTATATTTAGACACTAATATTAGAATATTTAAACAATAATTAATTTCAGAACGTATTTATATAAATTAAGATAAATAAATATAATTAACTTGAAGTTATTATGAAAATAATTTGGATAATATTATTCAAATTTAGGTAATAAAAGTTAAATATTTATGGAGTATATTGATTGAGGCGGTAGTTAAATTAGACGAATAAATTAATTTAAATTGAAATAAATTATTAGAGTCGGATGAATAATTTTTTTATAATATATTGATTGTGGTGATAATTAAAGTATATTTTAAGATAATTAATTATTAAAATATTAATTATGATGTAATTATAAATTAAGGATTAAATAAATAATTGTTTTATGAAATTTATTGAAGACTGATATTGAGAATTAAATTTCAGAATAATTATCAGATGAGTTATTTGGGTTATTTCAAAATCATTATTTTAGAGTTTGGTTGATTAAAAAATAATTTTATATTTAATTAGTTTGAGTAGAAATAAATTGTGTATAATTATTGAGTATGTTAGAAATTATTGATGAGATCAGATACTTAAGAGGGGTCAGTTGAATTGATGATGATTGTTGAGGGCCCATAAGCTATTAATTAGAAGTTTTATTATTTTATTTTAAGGGGCTATATTCTAGTTTTAGAGGAGTTTTTGCCAAAATTTAGATAAAGTCTTGAAAATTGTTTCTTTTAAATTTTAGAGCCAGTGTTTAAGTATTTTATTCTAATAATTATTGCACTCAGTTCTAATGTTCCAGATGTCTTCCTTGCAGTCAGTATAAAGATACTCAGAGTGAGCCAGTTGGTTTGATGATCGTCAAGTTTGTGAATGATACTTTTTAATATATTTTCTTATTTTCCATGCATATGCATATAATTATATAAATATTAATATTATTAATTGGTTACGGACATATGCGTGTGTATGATTCATTATAAATTGTGTTGTAGATTACTTATGATTACTGAATGAGATTAGGATGACATAGAATCACATCGTATTCTGAGGGTGAATATGGTTATTGATATGGTTATGATTTGATGAGCTATGATTGGTTTTTGACGGCTTGGAGACTTGCTCATCGTCCAATGCTGTAGTCAGTCGGATCGGCGCTACCTAGTTTAATCCAGTGATGGCTAGGACTAAATGTATTGAATTTAAGAGATAATATTTGGACTAAGAGAGCTAGATATTGGGGATCAACTCCCTACATAGACATTTAGGGTGGTTCATATTAACTAATTCTCATTCCCCATTTGATTATGTGATTACTTGTCTATATGATACGTTACATGAGCATTTCTTTAAATAAATAATAGACTGCACCAAGAAAGTATATAGGATAGTATCATTCACTGAGTCGAAATAACACTCGTTTTCAACTTATTTTTGTCCAGTTGGATCGCGAGTATCATTCAGTGAGCGTCAGAAGTTGGATTTTTATCGAGTCAATCTTGCCATTTATTCCTCTGGTAGTGAAAATTTATATTTATTATTTATTTTTTGTATTTATTTTATAATTAATTTAGAGTTCCACATGAATATTTTATGTTGGATTCATTTTCTCTATTTTAATTTCTTGAAAGTTTGAGTTGTTTAAGTCATAAAATAGCTAAGCTTCCTCACTGAATTGATGACTTATTAAGCAGGAACATTATTATGATAGTGATAATGATATGATGAATATGGTAGCCCTGATGAGTAGTGATTTGATTTATGTTCAGGTTGCTGTTTTACAGGTGGACCGTAATTTTAATTTTATGACAATTACAACTGTCATATTTCATATTTGTCATTTAGTAAGGTATCAGGCTAACTACGAGTTCTGAAATTTTTATATTTTCTCATTTTTTAGTACCAGTCGCGTGCTTTTAGATTCGGAGCGTGACAAGTCTAGTCATGTGATATAAGATTGACAAACAACTATGTAGGGCAGAGACTTCTAGACATGGCTTAGAGCGGCATGCCAAGTCTCTTGATACTTAATGAATATATGTATTTGGTAGAGGGGTTATATTTCTCATGCTGGGAGAATTAGATTGCTTGTCCTTTTTTTTTTTTATAAGTTCTCCATTGTATGTCAGGATTATTAAGGCTTAAACTATTTATAAAGTCTTTTGGTGCCTCGCCCTGGCAAGGGATCTGTCTGATGAGGTAAAGTTCTTTCAGGAGAACGGCTCAAACATCCTTTATTTAGCAAGGAATTCTTCGACCGAGGTTACTTTCTGGGCTCGCCTTCATCAAAGAAGATATCTTGATGCTAAGCGAGTGTATAGGAGATCTATGTTGGCCTTCATTTTCTGTGAATCTAGAATACTTGTTGTTTTTGGTTTGTACTTTAGGCCCAAAATATAGAGCTATATTATTCTCCATCAATATCCATTTAAATAATATATGAATGTCTTTTCTAGTAATGTCATGGCAACTCTAGAATGACATTTCTTGTCAATGCAAAGATTAGCGCCTAATTGACGTAAAATAATTAATCAAAGAGAAAAAACTATGAATGTAAAACTTGTTTGATTCACATATAGAAATGGAAAAGATGTGTAATTCTTATAAAAAAAATTATTTTCTGTATATTTTAAATAATTAAATAGGATTTATTATTTAAATTAAGAATTATACTTAAAAATATATTATGTTAATGTAATTAAAGTTATCCAAAATTTAAATACTGAAAAATATTTGAATTCCTTATGAACTAAAAGACAATGAAAATCCCATTATGATATAGTTCCATTTCATTCCGAAATTATTTGGTTCATTTATAATTAGAAACAAAATGAAAATGAATATTACTATTTGATAAAAACCATTCATCATTTAGAATTAAAAATTTTAATACTTATTAATTCTAAATTATTTAATAACATACGACTTAAAAATCTCAATTAAATAGGCACTGACATATGCATATTAATGGATAAATATATTGTGTTTGTTTAAAATGGGTGGATTTAGGAATAGCAATTGTCTTAGAATTGGAGTTTGAGGTTAAAAAAAAAGCAAGTTTTACTGTTATACATTCGAATGGGAGAAATTTGGTGGATAAAATTGATTTAACTTTACAAATTGGTCCAAGTGAGAGTGATCTCAGTCTACGTGAGAGTATACCTGATTCTAGTGGGAGCTTGATGAATTTTTGTTTAAGAGATAGTCCAATAAATCTTAATGAAAATATTCTTCAAAAATTTGAGTTTAAATGTAGTAACTGTGAAAGCATTCCTCGTGATCGTTTTGATATTAAAGACGCGAATCAAATTTTTATGGTTATACACAAAATGAAGAAGAACCAATGAATGAAAAAGAGAAGTCTCTCATGCATTATTAAAGATAAGTGGATAAAAGCAATGGAGGAAGAAATGAAGTCTATGAGATCAAACTAAGTTTTAAAACTGGTAAATCTCTAGGAGGGACATAAAGTTATTGAAAAAAATAAAGTGTATTATCAAGATTAAGTTTAAAGTTGATGGCAGTATCGAGAGATACAAAGCCCGTCTTATTGTAAAAGAATATACATAACCTAAAGGGATTGATTATAGTGAGACTTTCTCTCTTATTGTGAGGTCTACCTTTATAAGGTTAATTTTAGCTATTGTAACAAATCTTGACCTTAAATTACATCAAATGAATGTAAATATTATATTTATCAATAGAGGATCAGATGAAGAGATCTACCGTAAAATCTTTATAAATTAATATTGTTGGGACTTATAAATTCTATTAATTAAAAAAGGTATTATTTAATCGATAAATTAATAATTTATTAATTTAAAGGAGTATTTACAATTTAGCAAATATATATTTAATTAACTAAAAACTCGTTTCGTTGTATCTTTCAAATCTTATAATCAATTCAATATGAATTAAATAAATTAAAAAAAATATGTGATCAAATGAATATAAATTAATTGAAATTGATAAAAAAAATATGTGATCAATTGAATTTGAATTAATTGAAATGAAAAAAAAAATGTGATTAATTAAATATGAACTAAATAAATTGAAAAAAAAAAAGAGTGATAAATTGAATATGAATTAATTGAGGTGAATAAAAAAGTATAATTACTTAAATTTTAAATAATCTTTGGAATCATATTTTAATAAAGTATAATATAATATATTATATGTATAATATTGATAAATTATTAATTCATAATATGAATGGAACCATATAATTATATAATTATTTTCAGAAAAATATTATCTTATTAATTTAGCCTATTAGCCCAAATAGAGATCGTAGAAAATTATTATATAATAGATGTTATTAATTTATCGAGTATTAATTTATAGTTATTTTACTGTATATGGAACAATCTATTGGTTTCATCAAAGAAGTCCAAGAATAAAGGATTTGCATATTGATGAAGTAAATCTATGGTCTTAAATAGTCTTCAAGACAATGGTATATTTGTTTTAATATAATTATGTCGAATGATTTCAATATGATAGGTGAAAACCATTGTGTATATATTGAAAGGTTAAAGGATAAATTTGTCATTATGTCATTATATGTTGATGGCATATTAATAGAAAGAAATAATAAAAAGTATTTAAATCATATTAAATGGTGGATATCATCCAACTATGAAATGAAGGATATGGGTGAAACCACATACATTTTTGGAGTTAAAATTACAAGGAATCATCTAAAAAAATTGTTAGAGATACATTATGAAAATTCTTAAACGATTTAATACACTTGATTACAAACCCATAGATATTCTAATTTCCAAAAGTGATGGTTTGAGCCGGAAATTATGTCCTAAGACTCTAAAAGAATAAGAATGATTGAAAAGGGCTCCCTATGCTCAGTAGTCCATATCTTTAGTTACAAGTCATAAAGGCTTAACAACTTCACCAATCTGTTTTCATGTAAAAAGCCACTTTATGCAAATATAGTTGAATCAAACTCATTTTATCTAAACTAATCTTCTTTTAGTAAGGAATTTCATTTAGCATTTTGATATCAATGCCTCATCATTAGGTTCAACTTAAACTCAAATGTGCAAAAATTCGATGTCCACAAAACACATACCGTTCATCAATTGACTAAAGGGGAGGGGTTCACTTGGAAGATTCTCAAGTGCCAGAGGAGATATGGTTAGGGTCACTCTGCAGACAGTCACGCGTCCTGAACCATTTACATCCAACCATCAAACCCGTCACTTCAGTTAATCATAACTGCATATACAATAAGCTTGTGGGAGCCATCTCAAGAAAAATTCTCTATAAGAATCTACCATGGCACAACTAGCTAGGTAGGTGGAAAACAGGTGAAATTAGAACTTGAATCTCTATTCCACTTTCTTCCAATTCCTTTCTCTTATAAAACCAGGAAACCCTGAATTTTTCCAAGAGTTCTTTTACTCCCAGTGCTAACTTAAGCATTGAAGAATCTTTGGCTTGACCCCACCTTTGAATTGTCTTGCAGGCTACACCTCATTCCTTGGAGAGTCCAGCCCAACATTTTATCAGAGCTTATCAATTATCCTTTCAAGACCCAACCATCCTACTAACAAAAAAAATTAATAAATAATAATAATAACACAATAAAGAGAAATAATCTTAAGAATAGAAGGATATCATTCTTTAATTCCCCTGAGAAGCTAACTTATGAAAAGTGATCTGCTAATAATGATGGGGCCAACTTTCTTCATTTCTGCAAACAAAGCTTTACTTCCAACTATCTAGACATATACCTATCGACAACCTGCACCGACATTCAAGTTATGTTAGTGGCAGTTTTGAAACTTTTAAGAGGCTGGCTAGATATTAATTGGACAAAAGTTCACCTGAAGTTATTAACCAAGTGAAATAGTAAGCTTCTAATCTCACCTATATTAATCCTCCATCCAATACAAGGTTGTTCCAAAACAAATATTAACTAACTGGACCCATTGTCATTTGGTAATAACACAAAACTAAATTAGTATTCTTAAAACCCTAATAAAACTTTTTTTTTTTTTAATGTGTATCCCTAGTTAAAATTTCATAAAGCCCCAATATATTTTTTAGTATGCACAATTAATAATATTTACTTGACTTTTTTTTTTTAATGTTTTGACCATCCTTTTTTTTTTATATCAATGATTTAAATAAAGTCACAACACAATAGCCTCTAAGAACTAATTTAATTGCATGCTAAGAAGGTCAATTGCAGAAGCAATCTCTTCAGAGAGGAGTTAATAAAAAAAACATCAAGAGAAAGCATAAACCTTCATATGATATAAATATAGAAGACCTACGGATAGTGGATGCTAGAAAGGAATGGATTATCTAGTAGATGCATAGATATTGAAGGATATGTATAAATAGCAGTCACTAATGCAAGGACTATTCCTAAATAGGCCTAAATATATTAATTTCTCCCAAAATTTGAGGGGTTTCACAATTATTAGGGATGGTAAAATGCTCCGACCTAGTGGAAATTCGGCCTACCTCACTCCGGTTAAAGTGAGAAATTTCTGCTTTGACTGGAGAATGGGTTAGATAGGAAAAATCCAAAAATGTTTAGTGAGTATGAGGTGGGAATGAGAAGTGTATGCCTCGCCCCATAACCCATTCTAAACTCTCCCCGCCATATATATATATATATATATATATATATATATATATATATATAT
>CANXYC010028369.1:0-27856 GCA_948193065.1 Aleurites moluccanus
TAAATTTTCTTCAAATGTCATTTTCTTTTAGATTAATAAAGTCTGGTAGTTAGAATAGTTAATTATGGGTATATAGAATTTATTACAAGCATTTTGAAACTATTAATGGTAATTAATGTTGGAGAAATCAGAATTTATGGATTGTCATGAATAGTAACGTGAACAGTAAATTCGAAATAAATTTCAGATTTTCTTTAAGAGATGAATTAAATTGATGTTGGGAATTAAAAATAGAAACTATAAGATGGTTAAATGTTAAGAAATCATAAGATTAATAAAGTCTGGTAGTTAGAATAGTTAATTATGGGTATATAGAATTTATTACAAGCATTTTGAAACTATTAATGGTAATTAATGTTGGAGAAATCAGAATTTATAGACTGTCATGAATAGTAACGTGAACAGTAAATTCGAAATAAATTTCAGATTTTCTTTAAGAGATGAATTAAATTGATGTTGGGAATTAAAAATAGAAACTATAAGATGGTTAAATGTTAAGAAATCATATTGAGTAATTATCGATTAAGGAAAATCTTAATTTGAATATTTGGGAAAATTTCATAGGAGAAGAAAATCAAGGAAATTGAGGAGATTATTGTTGAGCAAACTATTAAAGAAAATTCAAGGATAAATTTGTGTAGAGGTAAGTATGAACATTGCATTTGTTTATTGCTTCTTTGAAACGATATGTCCAAGCATTCTTAATGTTCACCCATATGATTCTCATATACTTGATATGGTATTATCGGACTATTAAATGAAAGTTCTAAGATATTCTAAAACCAAAATTTACCATTTGTTTCATGTGATTACCATGTATATATATATATATACTGCAAGTGACTTGGTCAACTTTTTTGAATCAAGTTCATATGATTCCTACTTGTTAAACTTGACCGAAATTTATGATATATGTTGATGGTCTTGCGACCAATATGTTTCTTATGAGATTTTAACCATATGACCCTATGGATAGAACGCTATTCCCAATGAGAGTAAATTCATTGGTCTATTGTGCACTTTGGGAACCTAGCTAATAGGATTTTTATCAGTGTTCCACCTAGAGGGGACCATGAGCTCTAGGCGTATGCCTGGCTAAGCATGCGTTTACGATAAGGTAGCAAAGACTACCGATGCGCTCTGTTGTGATAGGTAGCATGGCTATTGATGCACTCTGTAGTTCTATCATGAGATTTGACAGTGCTATTCGATTGTGAGCACTTCTGTTCTTGTAAGCTTAACCACATGATGATTCTTACCCATGTTCTTGGAATTGATATTTCCTTTGGATTAATATATATGTATATATATTTTTCTTTCATATTGCATGTTCATATCTTACTGAGTTCAAGGTTCACTCCTCTTCTGTGGATTTCAGGTGATAGTGTAGCTCGTGAGGGAGCTAATAGAGAAGGTCAAGTTTCTTGACTTATTCCTCCAAGAAGCCTCTATTGTAATTATTTTGAAATATATTTATGTATATTCATTATATGGTGTTATGGTATTATATGTATTGAGAGTATACTCTAGAGCTTCGTAGTTAATTATTAAAGAGGACATTATTTTGATGTATAAATTATTACATTTTGGGGTTGCCCTTGTTCCTTAGTGAAGTGGGATACATCTTTTGATCAGTAAGGAATAAGAGGAAATTATGAAATGATAAAAATAAAGATATGAATTATGCTTATATGGATCGTAGAAATGAATATTGAATGATATCTATAATTGATATGAAATGTGTATGAGATCCAGGATATGAGAGTTCTACGGATTTATGGTGGCCTTAAGTCTACCCTTGTCCTAGGACCGTCGCACCACTAGAGTCGGGGTGTGACATATTTATAGCAAGAACTAGACCCACTGAAATAACTTCTCCCCGCGCTACTTATCACACAATAGTCAACTCTATTGATCTTATTAATCACCAGGTACTTATCCCTTCTGGAGATAATTACATTGTTGGTTCGATTTTAACTGAAAGGGGTAATGCTTTAAAGTGCTTTTTGTTTAGTAAAATATCACCCCTAGATTTAATAGGCGTAATCACACACAATCTTGGTCCCAACACAAACCTCCCCGATCTTGGCCAATTGTTCTAGCAGATTTTGTGAGCTGGTATCATCGTTTATCTCTTCCTTTTGCCAAAGACTGGGAAAAACTTGGGATAGATGGTTTATTGTCTTTCACTCTAGACCAAATCCCTTTTTCATAAACACTTTCTTTTCTTCTCTTTGCTCTTTTGGTCTGCTAGAGCCAATATTTTTGTTTTTTGTTTTAGGGCTACGTCAATAACTCTTTATGATTTATCTACTTTGTATAGTCTACCTTTGTATAGTGATGTTATTGATGCATCTTTTGAAGTTGACATTTCTAGCATCACCATTTCTTTTGCCAAAAACGACTATAATTATAACAACTTCCTTAACTTCAACAAAAAGTCTGAACAAACACGCAGCTTCTAAAAACATATTGCTTTCCTTTTGTATTGGCTATGCAAATTTGTCTTTAGCACTGCTTTTGTGAAATTAACAAAAAAACACTTAAAGCTGGTTGTAGCCCTTGCTTGGGTACAAAAATTGGCACTTGGTCCTTTTATTCTAGCTAATATTTACCGATATATTCATTCTTTTCTCTACGAAGGGGAAGATATGGCCTTTGTTTCAGTCATTGGTCCTTTGTAGATGGTACATATTTGGCTTATGGCTTATTTTTCAGAATTTGTCTGTACTACCTCCATTATATCTACCAAATCGGTGCCTTATTTTGGTGCTTGGACTCGAGGAACCGATTTTAAGGATTAGTCTTTTGAGCAAGTTTTTGAATTCTTTTATACCACCAAACATAGAGATGATTCAAAATTATGCCCTTTCCATCCTTGTACCCTTGGGCCTGAGTGGACTCAGTTTAAATTTTCTTCTAGAACTACCGAGGATGGTAGTCTATGTGATGAATGGATCAAATCAAGGGCAAGTGCTTTGTTGGCACGAGATCTTCACTTGAGCACTAACATTGATAGTAAATATGGTGTAGAAGTATATCATCCTAATATGTATGCTAATCAATTCGGTCTGACTCAATGTCTTCCTTTTCCCTTGGGTTATTCGGTCAATGATGGAACTCTAAATCAACCTCTCATTAATCTTGATGTTATTCCAAAATTAAGGAGATTGCGGTAGCTCAATTGGCTGATCTCATGATCCATGACTTCCCAATATCTCCTTAATGCACCGAACTCTACTCATCTTGGTGGTTAGACAAAGTTAGAGACTGAATGAAACAGTCAGCAAAGACCTTTTAGGAGATGCAAGATTTTACTCCAGCAGTCAAATTGACTAAATGTGTTTTCTCTGACACCGATTCTTCTTTTGAAATGCAGGAGTGGACTCCATCAAAGACTAAAGGTATGCACCTTCGTGATATAATAGTCTTCGAAAAATTTTATGGGTTTAAGTATAATTAATTCCAACCGAACGAAATGATCCAAAAAGTTCAAGAAGTTCAAAGAGAAATCCAGATAGAGGCCAATTGTAAAGCTTTGATAAATAGAGAAAAAATGGCCAAATTAAGACAAAAAAATATTTTCAGAAGATGCTCTGTTGTGATCTAGCCGTAATCCTAATCAAACAAATATCATGTGTCCGGGATGGATTCTAATTAAAGTTCCTTAGTTCAAGTGGCCAAAAATTCATAACGCTCCATTTGACATTACTGGTCCACCAATTAGCCAAGCCGAATGGAGGAGAAGGAATAAAGCTACTTGGACTGGTTCATAATAGAAGATTGGCCAAGCCGAACTGAGTGGATTACCTATGAACTTCTATACGAAGCTGATCTTATTCAATTAGGTATCCTTCTTTCTTTATCCTTTGTTTCATTCATATTAATTAATTCTTTAAATTTACAGAAGCAGAACCAGGGAATATTCCAAAAGTTTTAGGTGAAGTTGCCGAGTTGACTGTTGTTGATCCTCCCAGGAAAATAACTAAAACAACAGTAATAACTCTTTACACACATTTTTTTTAGTAAGAATAATAAATCTAGTCTCTTATTTTTAGGCCCAGCGAAAATCAAACGGTCTTGATGCTTCTCAAGCTAAAATAAAAAATCCTTCTCAACCCATTGCAGTTAAATCCAACTCGACCCATTCTCAATCTACAAAAACTGATCCTCCTCAAGTTGATCCTACTTAAGATAGCCAAGAGCCTGTTGGCCTCCCTGCTCCTGAAACTGCTTCGGAACAACTCAATCGGTCTTAACCAGAAGTTGCATTCGGTGGTACTGAGGTAATTTCTCAGAATTTTCAATATATTGATCCATCCGCTGCTTATTAATCTAATCTTAAAAAACTACTTTGTAGATAAACTGGGACGAATTAGAAGACTTCTTTTCTAACAGTACTGACGAACCTGTTATCTTGGGATCAGTTCCTTCTTTTGCTTCAAACCAGCAAAATGAGCCCGAATCAAAATCTTCTGCTCTAGCTTCCCAAATTCAAGCCATTTGGATGTGCTGAGCAAATTTAAAGAACTTGACATGAATCTTTTGATGGATGATGATTCTGTTAAGGCTACATAAGAGTCTCTCACTTTCTTTTCTGCTTATGCCACCGATCTGCATATGTCAGTTAGTTTAAAAGCTTGCATTGACAGTCTCTCGGCTGACTTTTCTTTTATGATTCAAAAGTTTTGGTCAGCTGATGACACACTTATTAGATATAATAAGATTGTGCAGGTTATTTCTGAAATTGATCAGATCGATCAAAAGCTGAGGCAAGAAGGGCGAAAAGTTATTGCTTTTGGAAAGCAACTAGCATAAGAAGGAAAACAGTTAAAGACCGAGCATCAACGACTTGAAGATGAATTAGCTCGGATCAGAGCTTGACTTTCTGAGGTAGGAAAATTGGAAGAGCAAAATGCTAAAGTTGTGGTGTCCCTAAAATAAAACATTGTTAAAGTAAAATAAAATAGGGAGACCTTCACCAAAGAAGCTCCAGCACTTGAACCTTATAAAACTAAAGTCGAAGTTGAATCTGCTGTTGTTTCTCAAGAAATAATAATAATAATAATAATTTATTATTATTATTATTATTATAAATAATAATTATAACAATCATCACATTGATGTTTAAAAGAAAAAATATTTACAGTAAAACCTTTATAAATTAATACTCGATAAATTAATAATCTATATTATATAATAATTTTTTTCAGCTCCGACTTGGACCAGTAGATTAAATTAATAATTTCAATAAATTAATAAGATAATATTTTTTTGAAAATTCATAAATAATTACATAGTCCTATTTATATTATAAATTAATAATTTATCGTTAATAATTTAATAACATTGTATATATAATAGATTATCATATTTTATTAAAATATTAGCCTATTGTTACTTGTTTTTTTCTTAAAATTTAAATATAGTTGAATTTTATTTTTAATTTTTCTTATTACATTTAAAAGTTTTGGGTTGAACTCTCGAATTGCAATAAAAATTTATGAAATATTATTAATATTTTAAGTACATTCTCATCTTTAATTTCGCTTGAATGTATTTGATTGTTATACCTTAACTAATTTTTAAGTGAAATTTGTTAGAAATCTATTACTGTAATTTTTTTGAGTGCATGTGAGATTTTTTTATTATACTCACATAATACTTTATGTATCTCATTTATTATGGTTGATTTTTTAACATTTTTAGATGAAAAACTATTATAACTATGCAATATATAAGAGATTTTTTAAAGTGATTCATATAAAAAATATTTTAAATTCAAATAATTATACTCATATATTTTTTTCCCTTCATTTAATTTATTTTCAATTTACACATATTTTTTTCAATTTATTTAATTTATTTTCAATTGATAACATATTTTTTTCCATTTTAATTAATTTATATTCAATTTATCACATTTTTTTCAATTCATTTAACTCATATTGAATTAATTACAAAATTGATAAAATATAATAATTTTTTAGTTGATTAAATATTATTTATTGAATTATAATTTCTCTCTTTAAATTAATAAATTATTAATTTATCTATTAATTAATATTTTTTTTAATTAATAAAATTTATTAATCCCAATATTATTAATTTATAGAAGTTTTACTGTATATATATAATAAAATAATTAATTATAATTTTTCAATCACTAAATATTAATTTTATTATTTTTATTGTGATTTATATCATACATTAAAATGAAACAATTAAAATACATAATATTATATTAAAAATAAAATTATATCTTAATTATTTTATTAGATTTCAATAACAATACGTAATTAATAAAATTTTATTAAATAATTTTAAATATTATATATTAATAATAACTATCAAATACCATCTATCAATAACATATAAACTAAATACATCCTTAATCTTTATAAAATTTTCTAAAAAAATTAAGTTTGATTTTCATTTACCTAATTAAATGCAATGTTCATATTTATAATATGATGCAATCATTCCTTCTAGAAAAACAAACTTGACCTGTCACAGTGGATATGTATTATAGCACTTACCTGTCTCTCTCTCTCTCTCTCTATATATATGTCACAATTCCATAATTTCATAGGTGAGCCAATTCATGACAATACTTATTTACATTTGCGAAGCTACATTGATAGAATGGTGGCAATTGCTAGTTAAAAGGGGAGGAATTGTCAACCTTTCAATTATTTAAAAATATTAAATATATTATTATAAATAGAAAAATTATATTTGACTATTTTATTAATAATAAATTGACTATTTTACCCCTGCATCTAATAAAAAATTACAAAATTATTAAAAAATAAAAAAATATAATTATTTTGATACCATTAATTTCAATTATATTACATATTTATATCATATTTTTAAAAATATTATATGAAAAAAATATTTTATATTGATTAAATATAGATATATTAAGTGATTAATATAAAAATAAATTTTTTAATTTTAATAATTTAACTTTTAAAATTGAATATTTTTTATTATCAATATTTTGTTGGTTTTGATAATAGAAATTATAATTACTTAAACAGTAATATCAAGTTCGAGTCTATGTAAATGCAACAACTAATATTAAAAGAGTTAAAATTTTTGAAAATAATTTATACGGTTCGAATATCATATATCAGATAATTTAATAAAGAAAAAATTATTTTTTGAATCTTGGATACTAAATGATTTAATAAAAATTTTTTTTTTTTTTATTGGATCATGTAGAAATTAAGCAAGCAAAAGGAAATGAGATAGTTACTTTCTAGATGACTATCTAAAAGTCGTTGGTCTCACCATGATTCTCTTGATAACTTGTTGCACTTGCATAGACTTTACGTACGCAAGTAGAAATTATATATCCATGTTTTTACGCTTTATTTTTCATGATTAATGTTAATGAGATTCAAACTTTAATTTTCATTTTTTGCTGTAATATATAAATTGAAAATCACTTTGTTGGATATTTTCTGAATTATGAGATTGCAAAATTTCCTTTTTAAATACATTTGATTGATAAAATGAGTGTACTCTTTCTCTATTATTATTAATTAATAAGTGGGTTTTAACTAAACCCAATAACTATAAATGAAATTCAAATTTCAATATGAATAATTTAAAATTAAAATAATATATGTGTCGGCTAACTCGTAATTAAATTTTATTTAATGGCAATAAAAATATGATAACTATTTAAGTAAAAACAAATGTAAGTGTAAATTTATATTACTCATTAATTTCATTAATTGTTATAATTATCATTAAATAAATAATATAATCATATATTAATAAAAAATAAAAAAATTAATTATTAAAAAATTATCGTATAAAATAAAAAATAAAATTTAATCAATAAAATGCATAACATATTTATTTTATTAATTAAATCAATTTTAATATTCATATTGATTGATTTATTTATAGATGTAGATAAAATATTTTTTAAAAAATTATACATAATTCAGATATTTAAATAATTAAAAAATAATTTTTGCTGATAAAACTGATAAAAATTTTAAGAAGAGAGATTAAAATATAATTTTTGCTTAAAAGCTGATATAAATATTAATTTTATTGGCTTTTAAATTTTTTATCTCAAATTATAAAATTCAAATGTTTAACAGATTTAACACTTTATTTAAGGGCTTAAGATAAAATGATGAAAATTAAAGATTGTATTTATACTTTTTCCTTAATTTATTGACTTTCGATAATTATTTTTAGTTATCTCCATCATAACTTGTTATCTTATAACGATCATTTTTGAAGCTGTTTAAATTACAGAAAGAAACAAATAAAAAAAATAAAAGTGTGAGACTGAGACGAGAAAAAATAGAAAAGAAAAAAAGATATATAAGAGAGAAGAGAAAAAGAAGAAAAAATAATAAAAGAAAAGAGAGAGTAGAGAAAGAAATAAAGAAAAATATATTTTTATTCATAATATTTATTTTTTAATTTATAATTTTTTAAAATATTTTAATAATATTTAATTTAATTATATTAATTTTATAAAATTCGAATGAATTATAAGTTATTTTTTCGATAAAAAAAATTAAAAGTGTAAATTGGAATAATGTTGATTAATAATTGTATTTGGTGGCGAGCAGCTGGACACTTGCTTTATGGCGGTGTAATAAAGTTGTGATTGTGTGGCGTGTTTATAGCGTGTGCCCACAATAATGGATGTACACTGCACGATGTTTTCAAAATAAAATTGATTAAAAAATTAATGAAAATAGATGATTGATGATTGATTAAAATTAAATCGATTTAATAAAAAAAATAATATATATATATATATATATATATATATATATATATATAATTTGATATTTATTATATATATAATAAAAAATAAATATAATATAATTATAAATAAAATAAAAATTTATATAAAATTATATTTATTATAATGACAGTTGAATCACATTAAGTTAAAAATTATATATATAATAAGTTATGAATATTTATTTATTTAAATATTTACTCACGTAATAAAATAATATGCAATAAAATTATAATTTTGATGTCGGATAGATTTTGACATCATATAAAATTAAAATAAAATTATTAAAATTATTTTAATTTTTTTTAACTTAAAATAACGTTATTTTTTTTGACAAAAATAACGTCTTTTCGATTAAAAATTTAAAAAGGAAAGTTGATCCATTCGAATCGAATCAGCTCAATTTTTGGTTCAATTTCCAATTTGACCCACCAATCTTGTCCATTTTGATAACCATGACACTGCATATGACTTTTATATTGTGATACAATTTATTTATCTTTATAATTTATACATTAATTAATCAATATACTTTTTCTTTTAAAATATTGACTTTTAGTACGCCAAATATAATATATGCATATAAAGTACTATTTCATGCTAATATGCAAATATGATTTCAATAATTTTTATTTTTATTTTGACTCATATTTGATTTTCCTCATTTTTATTAACTTTTTTCATAATTAATAAGATTAATTTATATATTTAAGTAAGAAAATTTAATTTTTTTAATAAATTTAACTTCGATTAAAATTTACGATTCAATTATATATAAAATATTAATATATAACATATGAAAATATAAATATTATTTCAATTAATTATAAATATAAACTCTTTTTTTGTAAAATTCTCATACGCATATATATATATATATATATATATATATGTATTAAATTTAATAAAAATATAAAAAAAATACATATATTATATTCAAATTCTCACTAAAATCAAAATGTGATTGTACTTAATATAATTTTTGTGAGGATAAGATGAGAAAATTCTCACTTAGTAAAAATGAATTTTTACAACAAATAAAAAATTATTATCTTATTGCTATCTCTCATGATATTTTTTTCTCTTAATAATAGTGATAAAAATTGATTAATAAAACCACTCCTAATTATCCATTATCAACATGCTCGTTGCTAATTAAAAAAAATTTGTGATATTTAGTTAGCCAATTAAAAACTCCAATTATGATAAAAATTTTTTTTAATCGATAAATTTCATAAACAGTTATAAGCTGTTTTTAGTGATTGAAAATTTGACAATCACATTTTTATATTTATACCAATCGCACATTTAATCTTCGTTCTATCAAACACCCCTAACATATACTAACAGCCATTAAGAGTTAGGGAAAGAGCCGAGCAAGTTGTAGCTCAATTTGCGCAAGTTGGGTCAAACTATGAGAGCCGACTAATTAGTACTCACTTGTAGCTCAATTTGCGCAAGTTGAGTCAAACTATGAGAGCCGACTAATTAGTACTCACTGCTAGTTTATAATAATGTTTTAAAAATTAATCAATTTTTTTTTTTATTTGACGCTTTTAAGATATTAACACTATATCTATTATTATTATTATTATTTTTTAAGTTTATCTCTATTTTAATTATACTAAACATATTAATTGAAACATTCAACTACAATATGAATATTACTTTTTCAATAGCACTATTACAGATGGTATAATTATTAATTAAAAATCAATTATTTTTTAATTTTAAAATTAAAATTTAATTAATACCTTCTTAATATATGTAAATTATCTTAAATGTTAATTATGAATTATAAAAATAAAATGGAGGGAGTAGTATTAATAATTGATTAAGTAAGAAAAATGAACCTAGTTTAGATGGTAAAAAATAAATATTGGTTGAGGGAGGTTCAGAGTTTTAGTTCTTTTTCTCTCAGTAAGGCGTACCATCAGTACAAAATAAATATAGTATTTTTTTTTTTTTTTTTATAATATTGGTCACTAGTATCATAACTTCTAAAAAAAATTTAACTACAATAAAATCATAAAAAAAGATTAATTTTTTTTTTAGAATAATTAAATACATTAAATTTTTTTGAAATTTTAAAAATATATTAACTCTCCCTGAAAAGTATCCCATTATACTAATATACCATTCCGTATAATTTTACCATTAATCAATCATAAAATGATCAACAAAAACTGTAAAAAAATATAAATGTCATTATCTTTTATTTTTAATTAATTATATTCTATTTTTCCTTTTAAAAATATTTTTTAGGGTTAAAAAATTTATTTTCATAATTTTTGATAAATTTGAAAATAAAAAATAAATAAAAATATTTTTTATTTTTTTATTTTAAAAAAATAATTTAAGAAGAAATTAAATTATTTCTTCTTAAATTTTTTAATATAAATAAAAAATTTATTTTTATATTTTTAAAAAATTTAAAAATAAAAAGTAAAAATATTTTTTTAAAAAAATATTTTATATTTTATATTTTATATTTGTTATTTTCCAATTTTTTATTTTTCAAAAAATAAAATAAAAAATATTTTTATTTATTTTATTTTCAAAGTTGTCAAAAAAATAAAAATATATTTTTTAACCCTAAATTTTTTTTAAAAATAAAAATAGAATATAATTAATTAAAAATAAAGGACAATAATATTATTGTTTTTTATTATCCTTATTGATTATTTTAGAGTTGACTAATAATAAAATTATATGAAAAGGTTAAATAATATATTATAATATTTATCATGAAAAATTAATATATTTTAAAAAAATAAAAGAAAATTAATATATTAGAATATTATATAAAGAAAAATTTGTAATTAATTTAAAAAAAAAAAGTAAGCATGAGGAAAAGTCAATATTGAAAAGGGCAAAAAAAGGGAAATATAATTATATTACTGGATGTACTTAACCTTTCAGTACCCAAAAGACAAGAGCACTTTTGTAGGGACAACTCTTGCCCAAAGGTTCTAATCTTCCAAATTTAGTGGGCATTTATTATTTATTGGAACACTTCCACTCCTTACTTTTTTTTTTTTTAAAAAAAAAAATTCTATTTAATTTAAAACAATTATGATTTTAATTACTTTCTTTATTTTTTTTATTTATCGTTGAAAATTTTATATATATATTAATATATTTATTAATTAGATTTAAAATAATTTATTTAATTTTATATTCTTAATTTTATTTTAAATTAAGTTATTATATTTTAATTAAATATTATAAGAATAAAATATAAAAAATAAATAAATATTGATTTGAAAATTTAAAATGGTAATTAAAAATAAAAATAAATAAATTTATATTATGATAGATAAAAAAAAATGAAAGTTTTATAACATAAATAATTTCAAGTGGAAACAAAAGAGAAATTGATGTTTTTGACTTTTTTAGTACAGTTAAATTTGATGTTTCCTTGACTTTTTGGTATCCATTCCTTTTTCTCTTCTACCTCTTATTGTTATTTATTAATTTTATTTTATTTTAATTTTTAATTTTAATTTTTTTTTTTAAGAATGGAAGCGGCTTTCGTTAATTTAAAAAACCAAATTGGCTAGCCACATCATGCAAAACTGACTCAAATATAGACTTTAGGATCTCTTCCACCAATAAAAGAGACTCTCCTGCCCCATAACAACAACGTGCAGGGAGATGGATAGTCTTATTAGCTAATCTGGAAATTAAAGACCAGAAAAAGTTTCAAATAAACTAAATAATACTAAACAGTCTTGGACTTGTATTTCATGATATGCATCTGTTGGCACTTTGCCTTGAAGCATTCCAAATAAAGATGAACTATCAACTTCAGTTTCTACTTTTCTGAAAACTGCTTGGATTGTGGCCTCTGCTGCCAACAGCACTACCATTATCTCAGCCATCAAAACATCAGAGCATAACCATTTTCTTTGTACCAGCAAGCATAAAGTCCTCTTTCTCATTTCTGAAAATAAAACCAAGGCCAATTGTACCATCAATGAAAACCATAACATTTGTATTCAATTTGCACATGTTTTCTACTAGAAATCTCCATAGTGGTGATTGACTTGGTGTTAGTGGAATCAACATAATGAATACACACACTAGCATATTAGAATAGAGAAAGAAAAGAGAACGAGTAAAATAATTTATATGTGGTTCAGAAAGTATGCTTACGTTCAAGGACAATGGCTTGCTTTTTATAATATCTCAAGAATTATTATTATAATACTATTTATATTGTTTCTAGGTCTAAACCCTTATACAAATAGAAATAAGAATTACATTCGTATTTATGTTTTCCTATTTCTAAAACCTAATACAAATAGAATCAGTAAAATACATAATTACCCTAATAATAAAATAGCCAATCAAATATTTGGGGCCATTAGTGAATAACAATTTTTTTTCTCTAACAAATACGAGTCATAACTCAATAATCTCCACCTTGGCAAATACGCACTACTTTAAAGAAATAATTCTATAGAGAAAAATGTACATCTACCTGAAACCCCAAATTACTTGTGAACATCAACAATAAGTAACATGGAGTAACTCCAAATAATATTTGAACTTTTTCATAGGTAGTACCTTTGTCATCATATCAAATGTATTTTCTTTTGTATCCACCTTTACTAACAATATCTCCCCTGAAGATATCAACTTTCTAATCTTGTGAAATCTCATCTCAATATGGCTAGTACGAGCATGATACACCTTATTCTTTGCCAAATAGATCTCACTCTAATTGTCACAATATGGATGAAGGTCTTATTGTGATAAACCAATCTCAAATACCAACTTTTTCAACCACAAAGCTTCCTTAGTAGCATCAGTTATTGCCATATACTATGCCTTTGTAGTAGATAAAGCAATGACACTTTGTAATATGGATTCTATTTAATAAGAGCACCTGCTAATGTAAACACATAGCATGTAATAGACTTTCTTGCATCAAAGTCCACTACATAATCCGTGTCTACAT
Organism: Aleurites moluccanus; assembly: GCA_948193065.1. Taxonomy (NCBI): domain Eukaryota; kingdom Viridiplantae; phylum Streptophyta; class Magnoliopsida; order Malpighiales; family Euphorbiaceae; genus Aleurites; species Aleurites moluccanus. Next base: position 13,755 of record CANXYC010028369.1, read on the forward strand.
ATTCCAGAACAGAAATTGTCTCATCATTGTCAAAACAAATATAAAAATCGGTAGTATCTTTTAGATATCTAAACATCCATTTGACAACTTGTTAATGTTCTTTCTCTGGATTAGTTTTGAAATTGCTAATCACACTAACTGTATGAGCCAAGTTTTATCTTGTCCACACCATAGCATACATCAAACATCCAACTGCATTTGCATAAGAAACCTATGATATTAGCTCCTTCTCATCACTAGTCTGAGGACATTGTAAAGCGAACAACTTGAACTGATTAGCTAATGTAGTAGAAACATATTTTTCCTTATCCATGCGAAACCTCTCTAATGCTTTTTCAATATACATATTCTATGAGAGCCAAAGCTTTTTGTTCTTTACATATATATATTTTTTATTTCCATGCCAATTTATAGAATCAAGATTTTTCATATCAAATTCTTCATTCAAAAGAGATTTAAGGTGGCATATATCTTTCATGTCATTAGTAGTAATCAACATATTATCACATAAATCAACAAATAAATATATGAACCATCACACAACACCTTGAAGTATACACTACAATAATAATCATAGCATGTGAAATCCAATATCCATAATGTATGAATCAAAGTGCTTATACCATTGTCTTAGAGATTGCTTTAATCCGTAAAGAGATTTCTTAATCTTGACATAGTCTTCTTTTCCAAGTTTCTTAAATCTTTCTGGTTGTTGCATGTAAATATGCTCCTCAAGTTCATCATATAAAGAAATTCAATTTTAACATCTAACAACTCAAACTTTAAGTCTAGTTGAGCAGCCAAAGCCAACAATACCCTAATGAAGTATGCTTCACAACTGATGAGAAAATCTCATTATAGTTTCCTTTTGTGAATATTATTTTGCAATTAACCTTGCTTTAAATTTGTGACATTTCTTTTGTAAAGATCCATCCTTTTTTTTTTTTAAATATCCATTTGCATCTAATTACTCCATTTCATTTTGAAAGTTTAACTTTAACCAATTCCCAATTTTAGTTCTTATGCGGACACTCCACCTCTTCAAATGAAGCTTCTAGGGGTGAGTAAAAACTGAATCAACCAAAAATTGAATCGAACCGAACTTAATTCAGTCTGTTCGGCTTAGTTTGATTTAAATTTCAGTTTGATTCGATTATTTTTTTTTTGGAAATTTTGGTCTATTATTTTGGTTTAATTTTCTTCAAAAAAAAAAAAAAAAAAAAAACATAAAATAATCGAATGTACCGAAATATATATTTTATATATATTTAAAAATTATATATTTATTTTGTTGAAAAGAATCGAAATAACCGAATAATCAAACTAAAATATGTTAGTTCGATTAGGTTAATTGTTGATTCCGTTCAAAATTCAATTTAATTTGATTTCTAAAAATTATAGTTCTGTTAATTCAGTTTTCAAAATTTCGGTTCGATAACTGATTATTCACTCCTAATAGCTTCCATCTACTTTTCTTTTTCTAGACTAGCAATTAATTCTTGAAAAGAACATGGATATCCACACCTAATTAGTAAGGCAAAAAAAGTTGAATCCTTAAAATCATACCTTACAGGAGCCTTATGAATACATCTAGATTTATCAGTGGCAATACTGCAACATCTAATTACCCTTGTAGTGAATCATCATTACCTTAATCTAATAAATCACTGGTTGTGAAGTAATAGAAAGCTTACTAAACTTCACTTGTACTTTGAAATTTTGGACATTAGATTAACTTTCTGGCTTTCTCAAGATAGTTTTTTCATGAAAAACTATATTCCTGCTAATAATCACCTTTTGCACCTTTGGATCCCATAATCTATAGTATTTAACTCTTTTATGATAACGACAAAGATGTATTATCTATATTTAGGATTCAATTTAGATTTTTCATGACTTGGAATGTATGCATAGATTATACAACTAAAAATTCTCAAGTCAGAATAATCAATATACCCACTTGTTGAAACCTTTTTTTATAACTGTTTCCTCTAGTTTTATAAAAGGTGATCTATTAACAACATAACAAGCTGCGTTAATAGCTTCTGCCCAAAATTGTGTAGATAATCTTGCATGCAATTTCATAGCTCTAGCCTTTTCAAGTAAGATCATGTTTATTTTTTTTTCAATAACACCATTTTATTGTGGTGTTTTAAAAATAGTAAAGTGTTTTTTAATTCATTCACTCTTGCATAAATTTGGGAACTAATGGAAGTGTACTCCCTATTATTTGAATGGATACATTTGACTTGCTTTTTTATTTGTTTCTCAACCTCAGTTTTTCATTACTTGAATTGCAAAATATCTCTGATTTTTCCTTCATGAAGCACACTCATGTTTTCCTAGAAAAATTATCCATGAAACTTATAAAGTATTTTCTTTAATATTTTGAAAATTAAATTATTATTATTATTATTATAAAAACTCCTGTGACAGAAGGCTCATTAAAATCACTTAAACCGATCTCGGATAACAGATGAACTTATCAATCTAGAAACGATGCAAGTGGGTTAACTGGTTCACTTTAACCTTAATAATAATTATAAAAAAAAAAAATCTTCCTACACCTCGTATCAACACAAGACCTTTTCCTTGTGAAAACACAAACTTACCATTACACCAAATGGAATATCTGCAAGTTGTTTCTCAAATTTTAACTAAATATTATTTTAAAATAATTTAATTGTTTATCTACAGTTTTTTAATTCAAAAATTATGTCCATTAATTTTTTTCAAATTACTTCAATTAAATTTAATGTTTAAATTTTTAAAATTAATAATATCTTGAATTTTTCTATATATATATATAAAGATTCTAATTACTATTAAAATATTTATTATTATTTAAAATATAATTTAATAAATTTATCGATTAGTGTTTACTTGTAATTTATACTAATTCGTTTACTTATCTATTTATTTTATCTTAATATATTTTTATTTATCATGATTTTTAATAGGTAATATTAATTATGATATACTTTATAAATATTTAATATATCTCTTATTTTTATTTACACAAAAAAATTCTTATTTACCTACTATTCTATTACTATCTCAATCAAATATATATGTCATATTTTAATATACAAACATATGTGACCAAAATATTAATTTTCTCCCATTATATTCACTTTTTTTCATAAAATAATTAACTCACAACTATTAAAGTATAATTTAATTCATGCTAATTAAAATTTATATCAAAATTATAGTAATTTTTATGCTAATTAAATTTTATATTTATATAAATTAATCCTAATTAAATTAATATTAGAATTCTTTCTAATTAAATTAATATTAGAATTCTAGTAACTAAATTAATGCTAATTAAATTCATGCTTGTTAATGTATATATAAAATTAATATTAGAATTCATGCTAATTGATATTATTAGTTTTTATTACACATTTTATTATTTTATATTATGTAGTAAAATTTATGCTTTTTATATTATATAATATTAATTTAATTATTCTAAGTTTAATTAAAATTTATAGTTTCATATTATATAATATTAATTTATTTATTCTAAGTTTAATTCTAATTTAATTTCTATTTGATCTGATTGAATATCTGATTTTTGACCCTTTATCTTTATCAATTTTTTGATAGAATCATATCTGAAAATATTAATAAAAATAAATATGTGTTTTAGAAGTAAATATTTAAATTTAAATCTTACCAATAATAAGTATTTAAGTAGGAGTGGAGGTCAATTATTAGGAGGGAGCAAATGACTCTAGTAGAATTTAAAATAATTTTAGAGTTCCTTTGAAAATCAATTCTTTTCTTCTTTTTTTTTTTTTTTTTTTCTTTTATGCTATTCAATAAATATATATATTTTTATATTTATTAATCCATGTATTTTTTTTGGCATGAATTTATTGTTGTTATTTTTAGTTTTCTTTTTAAATTTTTTAACGTTGCCTTTAAATGTATGGATTTAAATTTGAAATTTCGATTTCAAATCTCATATTTCAAATTTATAAGGTGTGTAAAAAATTTAAATTTTTTAGAAATTTATAAATTTATAAATTCATTGTTTGGGGAGTGTAAAAAATTTAAATTTTTTAGATTTGATATTTATATTTTAGATAATTATTTAAATATAAAAATAAATTTGAAATTAAATTTAAAAAAATAATAATTCAAAACTATATAACAAAATAATTATTATATGCATAATTTTTGAAAATTTTATTTAGATATTTTTTAAAATAAAAAATATTATATAATTTTGAATATTTAATAAAATGAATTTTATTAACTAAATTTCAATTTATTTTTTATCATGTTTTTATTTGGATATTACTGATTATTTTTATTTCAAACTAAATATATTTATATATTTTAATTGTTTGATTAATGTAAAGTACTATAAATGTTATTAAATATTGATGACTATAAATAAAAAGAAAGGTAATGTTTTATATTTCATTTGTTTAATATAATTATTGTATTTGAAATAACTTGGTAAAATTAGGAATTTAAAATATTAAGCTTTTGACAAGTGAAATTTTATTGAGTATTTGATCCAAATTTAAATCCATCTAATTTTAATGACTCAAGGAAATGATTTGATCTAAATATAAATTTAAGCCTCAAATTCATTTCATCCAAACATACCATTAATGGATTTATTGGTTCTTTTGTCATAAAAATATTTTGCCCTCCAAAACCATTTAAAATTTTCGATTTTATTTCTCTAGTTTTGAATTTTCTATTGGTATTTGAAGAATTGCAACTGTTTAAAGAGATAAAAAGTAGATTTGAGAATAATAGTCACCAAGGACTACGTTTCCAGTCAAATGTTAGTTCTAATATTTTATCAATACAAAGAATAAGAAGATGAGGTAAGGATGAGACAATATCAAGATGGGCTTGACAATAACAAATAATTCTGCCCAATGGGGATGAACGAAAACCTTCGTATTGTCTATGTATAATCAAGAATGGTGTGAATCAAGAGTGTGATAAGCTAATCTTTATGAAGTATGTAATTATTACCAATGAGTTTGTATTAAAATTATAACTAAAACTATAAAAACTCTAATTAAAGCCAAATTAACTTTAAAATAATAAAAAGAAGAAGAAGCTTATAGTTATTGAAAAATGAGAATGGAGAAATTATGTTAATGGTCTATCTACATCAACAAACATTTCTGCTTTGAATTTCTCTGTTGTAGCTCTACTCTGATTTACCATTTACTTCATATATGTTTGTTTCATGGGAAAGGTTGCATGAAACCAATTGTTTTTTTTTAGACAGCAAAAAGAAAATTACTTCCATAAGATACTCTCAACAAGATTGGAAGACAAATCTCTTCCTGCAGGGATTAAAATTTAACATAATAATCGAGTACACAACTATTAAGTCAAAAGATTTATACCTTGCAAAAATAAATAAATTGGTGCAGGCCCAGCTACCATCACAATGAGATTGACCTACACCATTTGAAACCCATTCCTTGTTATAAAATCAGAGCAAACTCGGGTCTCAACTAATAATTCATTTCCTATAATGATGCTTGCACTGAGGTTCACTTTGTGTCAACGTGTAGAATCCATTCTTTTCTTTTGGAATAATTTTAAATAGCATATACAAGTAACAGGTTGTGGGGTTCAAGCCCATGTGATCAAATGTACAGAAAATCTTAAAATCTTCTCCCTTGATTTCTTAAGCAAACCTAATATTGTGAGCTGGGAATTAGCTCCACCTAATTGTTCTGTGCAACAGTAACATTTTCCTCATACTTGACCGTCCATGGAACTTTGATCCTATCCATCATGTACTCCAGAATCATCCTTAGAAATAGGATTGGGAGATGTTTCATTTGAGATGTTTGTTGCAGTGACATGATGGTCATCATTGTCGTCGTAATCATCATCGGCATATTCAGATACTGAGCTAGCATCCATATCCCTTTCTGGACAGTCAAGCTGAACACATTCAGGAACTTCACTGTTGTAATTTTCCATGTCCTGGCTCCTACTTGAGAATGCCAAGTTTTCTTTCTTTACCACATTCAACACAAACCCATTATGGATCCTTTCAGGCTGCAAAAGATCACCTTCAGTGACCATAATACTAGAACCATTCAGAGACGATTTACTGCTAAAATCGCTTTCAGAATTTCTGTCTGGTGTTGTCACCCTGGAGCTCTGATTATATGGATCCCTGATTCCCATAGTAGCCCCTGGAGAGTTAGGATGAACAATCAAGCCTTTGGGCAATTCAGTATCAATATCCAGATTTTGAACGAAGTCGATAAATTTATTTGCAGAAGTAGTCCTCATCAATGGCCCACCGGATCTTGTCCAAGAATTTAAATCTACATTTTCAGATTCACTATCGCTTCCATCATGTATGTTGCGGTGTGTCCTTAAATTTCTACCAGTAGGGGCTCCAGATCCAGTTCCACCAACACCTTGATGGAATGTGGAAGCAACATCAGTAAGGAGATCTTCAATTGATCCTGTCGAGTTCTCTCGAGCAATGCAGTTCCAAGAAGGGATTCTTTTAGAAGCATTGAATCTGACGCTGCAAGCAGCTGTGCTGGCTAGGCCATGAGAAGCAGCAGCAGCTCGCTCAGCACTCCTTTTCAGTCTACGCATGTGGTTGAGAATTGCAACACATTCATCAAGACAAAGCTCAATTCCACAATTAGCTTTTATGGCTGAAAGTTTCTCCCATGTACATCTTCTCCCTTGGTTGGCTGCCTTTTGAAGCTCCACATTTGTTGGATTTTGTATAATTTTTGAGTACTGCATAGCAAACAAAAACCGAAATTTAAACAACTTTGTAGTCACCATAGCTAAGATTATCTAGAGTAATTGCCAACAGATAACATGAAGATTTCTTATTTTAACAATTTCCACATTTATCTGCAAATTCTTAACCAATTTATATGCTTTACAGTAATAACCTTCATTTGCATATACCTGAGCAAGAGTGGCATGCATAACAACAGTGACATCACCCTCCCAATCTTGAGCAAAAAGCCTGGCAAGTCCTCCCAATGGAAAACCGAGTTCCAGTACCTGGTTGCATCTATGTTTTACCTCCATCTCAGTGAGATGAGCAAGCTACAAAGTTAAACACCAAATCTATAAGTTTCATGTCATCAAGAGAAATTTAAAGAGAAGAAAACCCCAAAAGGTAAATATATGGTATAATTGATTGTGTAGCTCACTGCCATATGTTGAAGAGGAAAAAAGGAATGGGTAGTGTAGTGTATGGGTACCATCTAAAAGTGAAAGATACAATATGAACTCATGGTTAGAAAAGAGATATACAACTCGAAAACATAGAATTAGAACAATTAACCAATACCATCTAAGTGGTAGTCCTTTCAAAATAAGAAATGAGCTTGATAGATATTCGTGTTCAAGTTTACCATATATTTTCTTATCTGTCCCACCTTCAATCAAGCAATAGAGATCAAATTAAGAGGGAAAAAAAAAGCAATTGAAAAAGAGAATGGTAATAATTTTCCTCGAGGAAAAACAAAAAAGAAAGGAAAAAGAAGTTCCGTAACTATAGTATTTTTGAAGTTGGAGAATCATTAAATTTCACAGAATCATAAGATTTTAGGGACTTGTAGATTCATCTGTCATTTTGTTCAAATTCAATTCACATGGCTGATTCTATTTGAATTTAAATATCTAAGCAGACCAAGATACTTGGTGACTTAGAAACCAAATCTCAAAACAAATATCTCACTTGTTTCTCATTTGAACAATCAAAATACATAATCAAAGAATTCATTTATGCTCTTGCTGTAAAATTCCCACAATCAGGACTCTTCCTGTCGCCAAACAGTACTTCTTTTTTCCCTAGAGACAACCAACAAACACTAACTCATACTTCCTTTAAATTTTATCAATAAATTCCCTAATTAATAATTCCTCACCTACCATAATGCAAATTTCCATATAAGTCAAGTCTGTTCTGCATCAGTTGCATAAAACAAGCCTTATGCCATATAATGCTGCATAAAGACTGTTTGGCTGCTGCCTAAATAAAATAGGTTATGCTATGACTTTAACCAACACCAGCATGCAGCAGCAGTAGAAAAAAAGAGTTTCATGAAATGTAGAACAGAATAAGAACTGGTTGGCTGCCATCTAAATAAAATGGATTATGCATAAATGACCTTATACTGCTCTTTTTCAATATTAAGCCTTTGTGCTCATGTTTTTTCACATCTGTATAAGAAATCATAAACAAAATAATGATTATGAAACTAAAACCTATAGTGGTGAACAACAACCAAATCGTGAGCTGACATGTTAAAACACACGAAGCACTACTATGATGTTTAAAACACATTCCATGCTCTATGCAGCCAAGGGAACTCAAAAGAAGCAATTCCATAGTAAAGAAATAAGACAAGTGGGAAAATAAACACACGAGATGAATGGCAGAATGCAAATTAAAATGACAGACAAAAACAGGAATGCAAATTAAGAATGAGTTAAGGTAAGGATACATGTAATTTAGAACCAATATGTACACACCTTTGCAGCAAAGTTGCCACCATATACTCTTATAAACTCCTTCAACCTCAATAATGGAGCAATATGAGGATTTGCCTGACTCACAATAAAATGATTGACATTGAAAAGCTCCTTCAATTGCATCATTGGTAAATCAATCTCCAAGCTACCATCCCTCCACCGACGTGCAGAAGTGCTTGATTCTTCCTCTGGATCCAGATTGAAGGGTGGATGATATGGAACAATCTCTCCGCTCCTGTCCTTTGCCATTAGTTCCTGGGCTTCAAAAAGGCCAGGGAAGGCACAAGAAGCAGTGACTGCACTCCATATAACAACATGAGGTGAAGTCAGGTAGTTAAGGCATCTAGGAGGCTCGTGCTTCCTAGGGGAGCAAACTGTGATTGCAAGAATTCGACCTGTCATGTCATAAGCTTCTTGAAATGTAAGATTACTAGTTAGATGCCTTAACATCCATTGCAATTGCCGAATTTCATGGACAGCCCCTTGTGTCCTAACCCTCTTCACAACAGCAAAAAGCCCACCAATCTGATCAAAAAACTGCAAAGAGTGCAAAGAATCCTCAAAAAAACTTTGCAGCTCTGGCCATGATCTAGTGGCAACAATAGAACACATGATGGATCCCACACTGGAACCAGCAATTATTCTGGGTAAAAGCCTATGCTCCACCAGTGTTTTAACCACACCAACATGAAAGGCTCCAAGAGAAGCACCTCCACTCAGAAGCAAAGCTGTTCTCCCAAATGCATGTCTTGTTTCATGCATAAAAGAAAGCTTCTCTTCCAGTGAAAGCTCCTCTGAATCAGAATCACAAACCATTCTCAACTGAGTTGAGACCTCATCGATGTATTCCTTTATGAGCTTGGGCACTTGAAGCCTACCCTTGTGAAGCTCTGGATTGCACATATTACCAAGATTTCTTATAAGATCAGCTCTCATACAAAAGATAATATCTCTGAGAGATCCCTCTTGTCGACGCTGTCGAAGCTGTTGAACTTTATTTCTCACTAGTTCTTCATCATAAAGGTCTGATTCACTCATCTTTGGTGTTTCTTTATCAAGCATCTTGGCAGCATGTGCCCACTCTTCATATGTCAATGCAGTTCTCATCATATTCCTCCAAAATTTCCTCCGATAAGCCATCTCAGCCCTCACTTTCACATTGGTACATCGTTTCAATAGAAAAGCTATTATTGTCACCATGGCCAATATTCCTTGTGGATTCCGTGGATGTAACCATGACAACATGGAAGCAGAAATATCCTTAAATCTATATATGTAAACCAATAACAAATGACAGATTCGACGCCTCAAATGCCCCATTGACTTGCTGAATAAAACCCTAATAGCAATAGTTCTACCAATGATTGTTTTAGGTCCAATTGGAAAGGGATCAATATTGGCCTCATTACTTATATCCATATCTAAAATTTATGTGTCAGAATGATTTGTTATATCAAAGTATAAGTTTCTTACAAGGAAATCGTACAACTCAACAACAAGATTTGCTCATATAAACAAATCTTAAAGAAACAATAACAATGGCTCAAAGACAATAATTGACGGATGTACAAGTCAAGATTGACTAAATTTATAATTCTCTATAATAAAATGATTAAATTTGTTTCTCCAAGCATAAAATTGAATTATTGCACCACCAGACTAAAAAATGCACCATATAAAATATGCTCTAGGTGAAAGAAAAGTGAATATATAGATAGTAGTCCTAATTGCGGAATTATATCACAAAGAAATGTATGGAAGGAACAAAATCCAACCTCTTGATTCTAATTCAGCAAGAAAATCCACCCAACATTCAAATCTTGAAATTCCCAAGCATCACCAAGCAAACAAACCCTTAAAACCCCACAAACGGAAAAGCACAAATAACTTATCCAAGCTATGAAATCAAAACAACTGCCAAATGGGGATCATAAAACCCAGAAAAGAAACAGTTACAAACCCCAAGAAGAAATGAATTCAAGAAAGATTCCCGAGAATATTCTCGGGAAAAAGAAGAAAAACGTGGCTTTATAGAGCAAGAGAAGCAGATGAGAATTATAGCAAACGTGTAATGGATAAAGATAGCGATGCGATGACGCGAGTTTGAATGGGCACACGAGTAGATGGAATTTTCTCTTCTGTGCCTGGAGATATGATATGTAATCATTATAAGTGATAGGAATTGATAAAATTATAATTTTTATTTCAACTTAAATAAATTTAAATTGAACAGAAAATAAACTTAAAACTTTGTTTCTCAATGAAATTAAATTTTTATTTTTTATTTCATATTTATAGAATGAGAATTAATTAAATAATTTTTAATATTTAAAATTATTTATAAAAATTTAATAAATTAATTATTTTAAAAAATAATATACACTTTTAAATGGATCGGACTCAAAGATTTCTACCAGTCTTTTTATTACAGCCCTGATTTTAATAATTTAAGGTTGGTCTTAATTGACTAAATGGGTAGATGAAACTTAGAAGGCAACATATTGGATATATAGATAGATAGGGTGGTGACGTGCAAAATCAAGTGGAGTTCTTTCTTTCTTTTATTATAAGTTTACAAAGAACAGAAGAGACACCACTCTTTTATATTGTTGAATCGCGAATGTGATGTTGATAATTTATAGAAGTTTCTATTTTATTATTATTTTTCTTTTTGCTGTTTTTGCATTTATTATTATTGGAGTTTTTGCTTTTGCTTGCACCATAAAACAACATTTCTTATGCGATACAGTGAAATGGCCAAAAAGAAAAAACATGAGACTTCATTTTGTAATTTTTTTTTTCCTTTGTATCTTCTTTAGATTGAACAAAAATTTTGGTTTTAACATCATCTAATCTATAATAAAAAAAAATAATTTCTTATATTTAAAATAATAAAATTGAATTGCTTTCATATAATTATAGATTGTTTCTACCTCAAATCTTAATATTATAACACCAAATATTAATTTGGTTGACAAAAGAGTTTGTTCCTCTATTTATTAATTAGATATTTGATTATTAGGTTAAACTAAAAATTTACGAATATTTTATTCTAGATGTGTTCTCATTTATAAATCTCATTTTACTATAAGAAAAGTATATTTAATATGATATATAAAAATTAATTATTGATTTAAAGAGGTGAATTTAATATAATGCGTAAAAATTGGCTCGTGAAAAATAATCATAATATTATTTTCACTTTGATAATATAGATTTTTTATCACTACGCTAGTTGTTTTATTAATTTAAAAATAATCATAATATTATTTACAATTTATATATATACTAATTCAATAAAATAAAAATACGTGAAATAAAAATAGATATTAATATTTTTTCACTAGGTAAAAATAATAAAAAAAATTATATTAATTAAAATATTTTATGATTGGTTGGACTAATATATGAAATATATGTATATAGCAGTAGGTAAGAATTTTATTGTCAAGTCTAGTTTTCTAAGTAGGTGATGGCCATTTGCTAAGTTAAAAGTAAAATTTAAGTCACCGTGAATAAAAATCAGCAAGAAATAATCAAACACTAAATAAATGAATAATCTAAAGAAGCAAGAATTAGATCAATAACTCCATCTTGAAACTCCGATTTTATAAGTATTTAACTAAAATGAATTTAATCAATTTATAGTTTATAAAATTCATTTCTTTTAATTTAAAAAAAATGAAATGATTTCAAAATAGATAGAAATTATGTCATTTTACAAAAATAATTAATTTAATGAAACTCGATTTGTAATTAAATTAAATAAATATATATTTTAATTTTCAAAATTTTTACCATCATAATTATTTTTAAATAAATATAGATAATTAAAAAAATTGAATTCATTATATATTTATAAAAATATTTGGAATAATTTTTACACAAAAATTCAATTTAATTTAATTTTTATATATTTTATAGAATTAAATTGAATTGAATTCTTTTAAATGATATTTTATACACAGGCTCTATTTGGAAAACCGCATTTGAAGAATTTCATTTAATTCTTTCAATATAATTCAATTGTATTTTTTATAAGAATATTTCAAATATTATGTACATAGATAATGAATTCAATTTATTTATTTATTTTTAATATTTTTTTTGATACATCAGGAGAGCATAAAGCTCAAGGAACACAGAAAAACAAAGCTTAAACATGGGCCAAACAACCACCACACTATTAGCAATAAGCTTGTCCTTTACAACATAGGAGGACGTCCAAGATTTTGCAGCCTTGTTGATGATCCAAAACCAAGTTGATTAAACTGTCCGCCATTTGGTCACCTCCCAGCAAATATGTTGCACCTTTACAGCCCACTCACTATCCATAATCATCTCACACGCATGAACTAGATTGGCAACATTTCCATCAGCCTTAAGAGTTCCACCCGCCATTTGAGCTATTGCAGTAGAGTACACTTCAAGCAATAACCTAGAAATATCATAGTGTCACATTCTAAAACTAGAGATGTGATAATTTTAAGGCATAAATAAGTTTAAAGTCATTAAAAACTCATAAAACTCCTAAATATAACATGTGATAAACAAAAAAATAATGTTTATAACCATTTTCAATCATAATCATAATTATCATTAACTTGTCATATGAACCTATACTATAATCATCCAAAATATATTCACTTGTTCATAATGGATCAAAGGCAAATGAGATCCTCTATCTAAAATGAACAAGTGACATCCCTAAAATAATTCATTATAATATAATTACAGACTATCTAGAATATTATGAAGCTATACGAGTATTACAATACCAAAATAATAATCAACAACCAAATTAACTAAAGTCTATACTTAGATTTGCTTCTTGGGAGAATGAAGTCAAGAAACCCTATCTTCAGTCTCTTGACCAACAACTCTAGCACCTGAAAACCATAATAGAAGGAGTGTGAGCCTTCAACTCAATAAATTATGCATATGTCATACCTGTAGTTCAGAATTAAAACTCAGATTCAGAAGCAATATCTATATCTAGATATAACAGAAATAAACAAAGGCTCATATACATATTAAAGATATTAACTGTCATACTCCAACTCTAGTGGTGCGACGGTCCTAAGGCAAGGGTAGGCTTAAGGCCACCATAAACCCGTAGAACACTCATATCCTGGATCTCAATCATACAATATATATATTCATATCAAATACAGATATCATTATAATATTCATTTCTATGATTTATGTAATCATACTTCATTCATTTATATTCATTATCATATAATTTCCTCTTATTTCTTACTGATCAAAAGATGTATCCCACATCACTAAGGAACAAGGGCAGTCCAAAATATAACGGTTCATACATCAAAATAATATCATCCTCAATAACTAACTACGGAGCTCTAGAGTATACTCCCAATACATACAGTACCATAATACAATTCAATGAATATATATATATATATATATATCAAAATAATTACAATGGAGACTTCTTGGAGGAATGTATAAAGAAGCTTGGTTTTCTATATTAGCTCCCTTTCGAGCTACACTATCACCTGAAATCCACAGAAGAGGAGTGAGTTTTCAACTCAGTAAAATATGAACATACAATA
>CANXYC010028416.1:0-29843 GCA_948193065.1 Aleurites moluccanus
CTTATGATACAGATATTGCTACAGGAGATTGTATGTGTGCATATAGTTCGCATATAGTCCAGATTGATTGCTATAGGAGATTGTATAATTTTATACAATCCAGCCCTTTATCTTTTTTCTCTATGGCATTGAACCTTTGATATTCATTATTGATCTATTCTGTCATTTACTGTAAATGCTTCTATCAATTGATTATTCTGAGTAATTGATATCATTGGTTCCTTTATAAATCTCATTTTCATTGGCGATGCATATAGATTCACTGAGTATCTTATATACTCACCCTCTTATTATTTCCTTATTTCAGGAGAGGAGTAGATTGCAGAATCCTGTCGTTCATCATCCAGGAATTTCTGCCAGCACTACTGATGTATATATATATTTTGTATTCTGTATTTTGGATGTTCATATCTAGCTACTCCATGGGGTATGTATGGGTTAGCTAGGACATGAACAGATATATATATGTTTATGAAGATATATGAGATAGTATTTCAGAATGAATAGTATTTTATGATTGATTAAATATATATATGCATAGATATGCCATGTGTAACAGATGATGGATAAGTTTTATTCTGCTGCGATAAATATATATGTATATTGTGAATGTGATTGATACTGGGTTTTACGGGTACCGGTCGCCATTGGCATCTCCCGTGCCCTAGGACCGTCGCGATCCGACTGCGGGAGCGGGTCGTGACAATAGTTTTCTTTGATATCTTTTAATTCCAAGTTAATTTTTCTTATTTATTTAATTTCGTTTTTAAAAAAATTCATCCAAATCAAATTAATTTCTATCTAATTAATAAAGATAATATCAATTTCGGTAATTGACAATGCCTCTCTGTGGGACGATACTCTACTCACTCTATTACTTGCTAAACATAAATAATAATTAACTTAAAATATAAATAAAAAATATTGGTCAACAAAACACAATAAAATTTTTATCAAAATTTTCAAAATATTGAATTTTTTATCTGTCGCGTTATATAACGGTGAGTAACAGCCTATCGCGGCCGATATTGTTTAAGCTTTATCTCCACCAATATAACTAAGTTTTGGGTCATTTACAAAAGTGCCCCGATGATACTAATGTAAATCCACCAACTTGTCCCCATTGTTACCTAATTAACAATAAATAATTTAAAATTATTTGTAAAAAGAGCAGAATTATGTTTACACAATAGCATGCAAGTTTTAGCTTTTTCACACATAACAAACCCAAATACAATAAAAAATACAAAATACAAAACCCCCAAATTTCACTCACAAATTATATCCCCAGTATTCCATTTTATAATCAAAACAAAAATCCTAATAAAAATTGATTTTCTTCAACATAAATAAAATTTTCAATACACATTGAAATTAAAATTAAAATGTCTATTGTATTACAAATCAAACTCTCATTCAAAAAAAATCAAATAACAAACCTAAAAATATCATCATTAACTGAAACTCACCGATTATTTCTTCAATCTCATATAATGCATGAATTTACCTACAAAAACTTGAACTTGTTCTTATTCAAATTGATTATTCACATGATTTAGACCTAATTTGACACTGCTTATAAAAATAACTTTTTGTAGAAAATTTATTTTCCTAAAAGTGATATTTCCAAAAGTAATTAATTATATGTTTGTGTTTGGTAAAATACAACCTAAAAACTGATTATAATCTTATAAGGGTATTTTTATCTATTAATTTTTTAAAATTAGCTACGCGTTTAATCTAAAATTCAGCTATCTTGAAAAGTTTCAATTTCTAACTTATCCAAATAGTTGAATTTTAACTATCTAGATAATTGTTTTTATTAATTTTGATATTTACCAAACACTATCAACTGAGTTAAAATCAGCTTCTCACCTAAAAAAACTGTTTTTTTCTTTCTATAAACTGTGTCAAACGGGCACTTACTACTTTTGAAACAAGAATTTGATTTCCTTTATATATTGCAATTCAAAATTCTGATTAACGAAACTATTGGTAAAAAGATAAAATCCAAAATTTCTTTTTTATCCTCTTCATTCATTGATTTAGCTAGGATTATAATAGTAATTGCAATTCTGCTACCAAAACTGAGTATGTGGAAAAAATTCCACATCACCAAAAATATTAAAATATTATAATTTTATCTACCTCATCACGTATACATATACAACATATGAGCATTGGCTCAGGATATTTAGGAGGTAAAAAATTTCATTTTCCCCTTATTTGCTATTTGAATTGATCACTTTAATAGTCTAGAGGTAAAATGACCAAATATAATAAGTTCCAGAGGAACCAGAGGAAAAATATACATTTGGCCAAAGTATTTTAATTTAATTTCCCTTAGAACTTTTAATGGAAGCTGATGGGGCAAGTCAACTCAATATTTTTAAATTTAATTTTCTTTCCAAGCGTGAATCACTATCTTTCTCTCTCATAAAATTAAAATCATATTTTTTTTTCCTTTCTCCCTTTTGTTGTTGAGAGCATTATGTCGGTTATCGCAGAGACTAAGTTGGCAGAATAGAAAGCGAACCGAAAGAGAAAGAGTGACTAGCCCAACAGACGAAATCTCTTACTTTCGTTCAATTTTAGAGATGACTTAAGCTCCATTAATGAAGTTCCAATAACACCCACTTTGTTATTTACTGTAATTTTTTTTTTCAGCTTTATCTTTCTATATGTGTTTTTTATAGTGCCAATTTTTGAAAATCTTTTAACTTTTTTGTCTATGATGCGGAGAAGACTATTCGTTAATTGAATTCATTGGGGGATTTTTCAGAGGAAGAGTTAATATGATGTAGGTCTGAGGTAATATTAATTAATATGAGATTTTTTTTTTTACTTTATGAAATTTTGATTTAAGGATTTTTTTAATGATTTTGTTAATTGAATTTTATTTACTAATTGATTTATTTAATACATGAGTTTCTCTTTTGAGTTTAATAAATTGTTAGGTTTATAGCCTTTCTAATTTTGTTTACATTTATTTATATAAATTTTTGTTAACACCAATAAAAAAAGATATTTGGGTTGAAAAACCAAATTGAGCTTTAATTTGGAGTAGGCTCATGCACATAGACTTATAAAATCGGGTTTGTTTGTATATAGTGAGACCATCTCACACAAATTTCTGATCCATTTTTTTCTTATGTTCTTGTTTTTAGCATTTTAAAATGGTTTCATTTTACTTTCTAAACTACATATAAATAGGCAATGTAATCTATGATCGAGGTCTTGACGTATTTCAATAAATTGATTATTTTATGCTCCAGAGCAGTTTTTTGCATTTTCTCTGAATTGATGATTATCAAACCTACATATTCATTTTAATTGACGGCTCTAGTAGTTTAAATATCAAAACCCTGAAATTGAGTTGATGGTGTCTATCAGCTAAATACAGTGACTTTTGGTTATTTTCCAGCACAAATCTCTAGTTTAATTGTTGATGGTATTCTGCCTAAATACTTGCTAATTAAAATGAGTTTACTTAATTGCTTATGTTTGGTAACTCATCTCCAGTTTTTAATTAAACTGTAATAAAAGACTCATTATTAAAATAACCAAGAGATTTTAGCTCTAATTATTTATTAATGCTAATAATTTTATTTCTTATTCAATTCCGTTAATTAATCACACATAAATTAAATAAAAGATATTGAATGAGTTTATATATAATTGGACTCTTTAATCTCAGTAGTTAGATTTTGATATTGACACTTTCAAAATTATATAAGTTCCAATATTTATAAGATGGTATCAGAACTTCATACTCAAAGTTGCTAAACCTTAGGACAAATATTCAAGACACCATTATTGGACTGATAATTATGTCAGTCCAAATCAAAGTTGAAAAAGAGATGTCAGTCTATCTAGTTGTAAGTAAGTGTCAATCGGCTTATTCATATTATATTATGAGTCAAGTTCGGTTATACTTGAAGGGTGTGTTAAGAAAAGTATTTCACCTAAAATAATGACAAATATATAAGGACTTATATGTGAGTGGGTATTGGATATAGTATAAACTAATTGGTTTTGTGCAAGTGGATTATGACACTTGCTTACTTAACGAATGTACGGGCCCATAAACTTTAATATAGTATAAGAGCGGGAAAATGATTCATGCACTTACTCCTATTCAATTATAATTCAGACTGAAATTTTAATTTCTCTTTAAATTTTTTATATATTTCAGGTTAAATTATCTTTGGCCTGATTATAAGTTTTCAAATTTGTCTCTTCATATATGTTGAGTTTTCAATTTAATTAATTCATTTCTCATCATAAATTTGTAATTGTTAACTGAAAATAATAAAAAAAATTATATTGATCCAGTTGTCACTTGATGAGAAATATTAAAATATAATTAATTTCACATAAATTAAATAAAAGATATTAAATGAGTTTATATTAAGTTCTCCAATCTTAATAATTAATTTTTAAAATTGATAATTTTAATATTATACAAGATTCAATATTTGCACAGAATTTAATGAATTTATTTTTCTACTTTTTTTTTGTTAAAGGATTGATTTTATGAGTCATTTGGATTGGTTGTGAACCCATATTCTAGTCTGATAAGTTCTGTTGTTGATATTTAGTTCAAATTATAATTGGAAGGGATCTGTTATATTAACTTTTATTTATTATTAATTTATCTCTTTTTTTTTTACAATTATAATAATTAAAAGGAAATACACTTGAATTTTCCTCATCGATAGTGTTTCTTAAATTTCTAGTTGAACTATTTCTATCTAACGGACAAAAAGAGGAGAGAGAATAAGAGAAAACAAAGAGAGAACGAGATTGACTCATATGTGAAAAGTTGGGAAGACTAACGTGGCTTAAAAATATTTAAAAAAGCTAAACTATCTTGTCACGTTTTTTTTTTTTTTTTTGTTAGACTTTATTTAGTGCACTAATTTTACAAAGAAAATGAAGAAAAATTAAACAATGAAAGTGAATATAAAAGACAATGAAAAAAATAAAATTATAATTTTTTTATATTGTTTGAATATGCTATTTGCATAATGGAGATATTGAAAGAAAACTTACCTTTTTAACATGTGAGAATGAGAAATAATGAGAAATAAATTAATAATATTTTTATAATTTTTATTTTTCACGTCTTTTAAGCTCACAATTTTCCTCAATTTCTCTCAAAAATAGAAATAAATTTTTTAACTCCTAAAACTTAAATGAAAAAATATGATTTCTTATTATTTCTTTTATTTTCTCCTCTTTCTTAGTTAACTAAATAAAGGAAATTATATCATTTTTCTCTTTTTTTTTTTCTTTTCTTTTCTTTTCTCCCCACTTCTATCCAACCAAACAAAGCCTTAGGAATTCTAATATAAAATAATTTAAAGGTACTTTAAGTGAAAGTTATAGAAAAATTGTTGATATCTAAGTAATATTTTTAAGCCAAAAAACATTCTCAAACCTCTTAATTTTATCATTTTTTTTTTGTTATTGAATCCCTATAATTCACTTTTTAATGATTAAGTCATTTTAATTTTTATTTTTCGATATATTAGATTTTTTTAATTGGGATTAATGAAAGTGGACTGCATTCGAATTAAAAGTGCATCCATAATTATGAAAAGGCTGACTGGAACTGATTGTAATAACGTGAAAAATGAAAAAAAAAAAATCATAAATTAAAGAAAATGTATCATTTCTCAAATCATCTTCATGTCTCTCTCACACACACACAAATTATTCACGTAATTTCCTAAGGGTCCGTTTGGGGATAAGAATTGGAATTGGAATTGGAATTGAGAATTGAGAATTTCAATTTCAATTCTAATTCTCTAAAATTAGAATTCTTTTGAAATTGTAATTTTAATATTTGTTTTATACAAAAAACTGAAATTGAAATTGAAATTAAATAAAAAATTGATGACGATGAAAGTGACAATGGAGTTGGAAGTAGTGGTGGACCACCAACGGTGGCTGTGAGGGTTGTGGTGAATCTTCGGAGATGATAGTCCGACGAGTAATTATTACTGGCGATGACGGTCTGACGAGCCATCGTCGCTGGCAATGATCGTCAGGCAAGTCACTATTACTGGAAGTGGCAAACCACCGTCACCGATAGTAAGACTGGAGGTGAAGGTGGCGGTGGTGTTAAGGGTGACGATAGTAGAAATGATTATAGTGGTGATTATAAAATTGTAATTCTTATGAATTGAAAATAAAATTGTGGAATTAGTTTTTTAGTTATATTACAATTTCATAAAATTGTAGTTAGAATTTCAATTTTAATTTTAAATAACTATCAAATACTAGAATTGAAAATTCCAATTCCAATTCTAATTTCAACTCAAATTCCAGGCTCTCCAAACCAACCA
Source organism: Aleurites moluccanus (assembly GCA_948193065.1). NCBI lineage: Eukaryota > Viridiplantae > Streptophyta > Magnoliopsida > Malpighiales > Euphorbiaceae > Aleurites > Aleurites moluccanus. Next base: position 6,354 of record CANXYC010028416.1, read on the forward strand.
ATTCCAATTACAAGCCAATTTCAAAAGCTAAAATATATAAAATCCTTGAAACATGGAAAAACAGCATTATAATTCAAATTGAACGAATTCCAAGATTTCTACAATCCAAGATGTCAAAAATCCTAATCAATAAATTCAAGAAAACCCAAATCAAATACGTAAATTGAAGTCTAACAAAACATGTTCTTTCGAAAAAAATGAAATCCCAAATCATAGAATTTACAAATACCTATAATCCCACTAGAAGAAAATGATAAAAAGTAAATATGCAAACACCACCAAGCATATATTCGTGTATCGGATACAATTAACATAAGAAATTTTCATGGCAAGCATCATTTACTTATAAAAAATAAACCAATCCATTAAAATAGATAAAAGAAGGAAGCTAAGAACAAAAGCTAGCCTTGGAATTGATTTTGAGAGAAGGGTGACGAGGTGGTTCCTGTGAATAATTTGATGGTTTTTTAATTCCGGGCATTCTCTAAACTCAAGCTTCTCTTCAATTGGAAAACTAAAGAACAGTAGACCCATTTGCTCTCATTTGGGAATTCTTTTTCTGTGAAAGGTTGTGTGTTTTAGGGTTTTGGTGGAAAAATCCTCCTCTTCTCTTATAAGCTCACAATCTCATCATCTCCAAGAAGATGATAACATAATAGTCAGATAAAATAAACCCATCAATAGAGCTAGAAATTGGGGTTTTGAGTGTAGGAAAAGATTTTAGAGGCATAATAAACAGAATTCAGATTGGAGTAAATAAAAGTCTTGGTCATCTTCTTTGGACTTGTTGGTTTATTTATCTCCATTTGAATTATGAATCAAGAACTCTCTTTTACGCATGTCATAGAGGAAAAGTGGCGATGGCAATGGAGAGAGAGGAAGAGCATTTGAGAAATGTGTCTTTTTTTTCTTTTTCTTTTTTTTTTTTTTATAATTTATGATTTTTTATTTTTATTTTTCATTTTCCACGTCATTACAATAAGTTCCAATCAATCCTTTCATAACTTTTAATACACTTTTAACTTGTGTATGGTCCACTCCCGTTAGTCCCCGTTAAAAAAAGACATGATATATTAAAAAATAAAACTTGAAAAGTTTAATTATAAAAAAGTGAACTATAAGAACTCAATAGTTAAAAATGGTAAAATTCAGGGGTCTGAAAATATATTTTACCTATTTTTAAGTTAGAGAATCATAATATGCATTAGTCCATAATTTAAGAACCAGTGAAATTTGCCCTTACTGTACAACATCATACGAGGGAAGAAATGAAAAAAGAGAGAAATAACATCAATCTATATTTTACTGGACAACAACAATTTCTGTCACGGGACACGTTCCAATACTCGCTGCAGTGCCTTTTTTATACCTTCCTGATCAAGCGTTGTTGTTAGCTGCATTTCCTGCACCTGCACCATCATATAATTATGAAATATGAACCCAACAGTATGTGCGAGAGCATGTGTATGTTAGAGAGAGAAAAAAATGAGAGGATTTTCATTTCTGTTTTTAGGTAAAACGAAATCTTTCAGCCGCTTCGGGCCTAATGGAATGGAATTAACAACTATGTTATGATCCTTCGAGTGAGGGAGAGACAGAGAGAGAAAACTTGCCTGCCGTCCAGCACGGGCAAGAAGGGTGAACTTCCCGTTTATGGGTGGTCCCTGAGGATTTGCAAGATAACAATGTCAAAAATTAACACCATGGAGAACCCAGACAGTGACTAGAAAAAAAAATATATGTTAGGCATGAATTAACAAAAGTGACTCACATTTGAAAGCCAAAGTTGAAGGTCTTGTGAAATAACACGTTTCTCAAACCCTTGTCTTCTGATTCTAACACCTTCTACACTGGATGTGAATGTCACAAATAAAAAAAAAAAGGAATAAAATCCTGCTCTGAATCATGGTAAGGAATATTCAATTCAGAGTTAAACCATATAAGAATTTGGGATATTGTCGAGAAAAAAATGAATCAAACGTAATAGAAACTGGAAAAAAAAAAGTTGAAAAACTTTGAAGGTGCAATTATCATTGCAAATGTAATATACGAATTCGATTTTAAGCAATTTCAAAGCCCAAAAATCTTCAGAAAGAAAACCTGACAAATACAGGAATAACAAATTCATACCCATCTTCACGTAGTAGCTCTTGAATTATTGCTTCAAGCCCTGGAAGAGGTTCAATTGTATCACTGCTATTCATGGAAGGATCAAGATCAACTGAACCATCCTGCAAGCCATAACATCCATTAACAAATGAGACTTAACGAAGAAGGTTGTGATGCTCAAAAGATAATTTAAGATAATATTACTTCTCAAACCTGAGGAATTACTTTCTCCAGAGTTTCTAACAGGGGATCTTCTTCCAACTGTTTGATTGACAGAGTAATTCTTGACTTTTGCCTGTATTGATTTTCAATCGTAAAGCACATGATTGTTGCTAAAGAATGACACAGCACAAGCAACAAGAACATGAAGCAGCAAAGAAAGTGGAAAAGAATCAAGCTCAGATGAATATCACACCATTAAACTGATCATAACCCATGAAGAAAATTGTATTTCCGTACCTAAATAAGACCAGAGTTTATGAATTTGAACTCCAGAATTATTTTGGAAAGCTAATTTTGTTGCTTATGCAGGCAAATAATTGTATGTGACTGTCATTCACATTACAGTATATGGTCTTGCACATGCCAACGAAAATTTTCAATAGATATACCATAGAATATATAGGGGGCGTTTGGATGACACTAAGCAAAAGTGATTTTGGTGAAAAGAAAATTATTATTCCTCAAATTTAGTGAATAAAAAATTATTAATTGGCAAAAGTTATTTTGCCAAAACCCATTTTCTCAAAAGCACCAAAATAGTGTTTAAAAAAATCTCAATTGAAGACCAAAACTCATTAAATGATTTTCAAGCTAAACACTTAAATTAAGTGATTTTGGATGATTAATGGGTTTTGGATTCTCAAATTGAGGATCCAAACATCCACATAGATATGGTAAGTTAAGCGGATTTGTTAACGAGTATAGTGAAGTACTCGTGAGGGCAGATTGATTTTTCAGGGTCCAGATTGACCTTATAATCAGTGATCTAACCTTAATCACATTAATTAACATCCAATTTGACCCCCTTGGGGGTGTTTTTTCTCTTTAACAAACAGGAGTCTTTCAATGGGTAAGAATTCTTTTTCAATATTTTTTTTTCTCCTTTTGAATAAATGACAAGAGCCCCTATAAAGAAGAGTTCTTGGCACATTACGTTACATATAATTTTTTGGTGAACACTGACAATTTATGTTGATACTCTTGCTTCCTTTAGATATAGATGCTACAGGAACTTCACAGATAATTTATATTTCATTAGTTGTTTATTTATCTCATTCTCTTTTCTTTTTTCCATATTTTGTTTTTTTGGTTTATTGGTTTGGTTTGAGACCATTATAGATCTGGTTCTGGTCAAATAAAGAATAATGAAGATAGAAGCAAAAGACTCACCGATCAATATTAGTAATTTTGACCTTCACTTTATCACCCTCACTAAGGACGTCTCTTACATCCTGAACTAAATCCCAAGAAACCTCTGAGACATGTACTAATCCAGTGAGGTGATATAAACCTGTATAATAGCTTTAAAGTCACCAATAATGCTTGCAAAGTAAAAATAAAATAAAAAATATCTTCGACAAACTTAAAATGACAAAAACCAGAGGCATAGATAACATCAGGGAACAGTAAGTGAACAAAAGCACCATAATCCTCAACTGAACCCACTCTTCCTTCAAAAATATCCCCTACATTAATTCTTTTATAAAACTTTGACCAGGCAGCTTCCTTCTCGGAGAATATCAATTTTCTGTTATCCTCTTCTGCTTGGATTACCTAAAAGGTTAGTAATTAATCTCATTAAAGTCAAACGAGTTTCACATAAAGAAAAAAAAAATCACCACACCCTGGAATAGCTGAATGTGTAAAATAGGAAAAAGGATAGTATTTTAAAGTTTGATATGAGATAGTAGCATTGTTTAAAATAAGGATAACAGAACATGTCACATACTAACTAAAAAAATGACGTATATAAATAAGTTCCCAAAACAAAGAATATTGAAATTAGTCTCCAAAGTTCAAAGTTGCATATTATTGCTGACCAACCACAGCTAACACATTAAAAGTCCATGATATAAACTGTTAAAAATGTCACATAGTAAGTATGTTCCTGTTAGTCTAGCCCAATTAAATGGACCAATCCTAAATCAAATGGGGAGTCCATATTCTTCCCTGAACCTAAAACTTTCTCATAGGTCTTAACTGAAACCTAAACCAAACAAATTGAACCAACTCTAAATTCATTGCAAGGAACTTAAACCCAAACTAGAGTGACCACCAAGTCCCATATCCAAAAGCTGGTGTATCAATACAAAGATTACCACAAGCAGAACTCAAGTTCAATTTCAACAGTTCATGCCAGAGAATCTTCAAAGAATGACCTAATATTACTACTATTGAGTAGCAGAGTTTTACAATTCAATCCTTAGGGAATAAATCCTGGCTTTGAGGAATGATATGAACAACACAAAATTTTTAAAATAAAAAAAAATTAATATAACAAGCAAAATCACTTGCTAGAAAATATACCTCAACTTTAGTTGCTCATCTTGCTAAATCATCAAGTATGGTCATCTCAATTATCAATATATAGGGCTAAGTAAAAAGTATCAGAAGACAATAAATTTAAAGTGCATTAGTATCAAATAATAAAAAAACTTATAGCTCATAACAATGTTATCCAAAATGTAATTTATATAAGGCTTTTGTTTCCACATTTGTGTATAATAAAGTAATTTTGTACGCATAACCCAAACAAAACTAAGAAGCAAAATGTGAGACAAGCTATATGGATTACTGAAACCATCAAGGCAAATTAATAGGTGAGGAAAAAACAGGTTTAAGGAAAGGAAAAAAGATAGCATAATGGAGAAGAAAAATCCATTACCTTCACAGAAATACATAAATCCATTACCTTCACAGAAATACATGAACCAATCAAACCTTTCGCAATCTCACGGATAGTTTTTTGTGGTTCTACATGAGAAGAAATCATAAAATAAATAAGTAAAAGAAAAACAAGTTAAAAGGCTAACAATCACAAGCCCAATGCTCCAAAGTAGTTTTCTTTTCTGCTTCTTTTATATAATGTATTGCAAACTATTAAGTGGAAAAGATCAATGTATTCATAATCAAGGCTATACACATGGAGAATGGGAATTTTGGTTAGCTAGTGTAGAAAAGCAAAAGAATCAGACTTCAAACTTCAAATTTCTCTCTCTTCTTAAAAATGTAAAAACATATATGACAGTTTGAGCATTAGTCTCACTACTCCTGTACTCCATTGGAAAATTCCAACCTTTTGAAAATTCTAACCTTGCCTTTCTGGTTGCTGCCATGATAATTATCTATTTTTGAGAAGTTAAAAGAATAGTTACTATGCATTTCCTAGAAGACTCCACCATGTCGTTATTCTTACCCTTCAAGGACAAGCCAAAGCTAATTCTTGTTACAAAATCAAGGATAAAACTAGAAGTGATGATCACGATATTTCATTTACGGCCCTTAAAGTCTAATCTTTTTGCCTTTTCCCAATGGGAAAGCTAATGGACCAGAAGGAGGCTTCTGTGAAGTAATCCAAGTTTCAGGAGACAATTGTGTTTAGCAATGAAAGATTGACCCGTAAAGTCCCACCAAAATTAGCAGCAGTGCAGCACACATTCTTCATCCTATAACTACTTCCTAATTACAACATTTGGTTGAAGCTTTGGCTACATAATAACTAATGTAAACATAAAAACTACTTCACTTTGCAGCCTGACCAAAGTGATAAATTGTCCTGCTAGCATCTGAACAAATAGAAGGCAAAGAATTATGACTTAAAATTTTGTTCACCAACTCACACTGGTAGCCGTGTGATTCTATTATGTAGTAAACCAAATTTTTTTGTGTTTTACCTTTATGCAGGTTATGATAAGCTTACGTAACCAGATATATTAAAAAATAAAGCAAGCCTTGAGACCAGTACAACAGAAACGTTACCTTTACAAGGATGTGATGGACTCAACTGGGGGAAAGGAAGAAAACCCAGAAGAGAATAAAACCGAACAAGCAAACCTCCACCGTTAAATCCTTCAATCCCACCCTCATAGATGGATCCACTATCCAAATAAGCTCTTGCTGCCTTCCAATCAGCGGACCTCTACTTCTTTGCAGAAAAAGTTTGTTAGATCATTACAGTTAACAAAATTGAACTTCTTCGACAATAAATCAAGCAAATGAAAAATCATTAAAAAAAATCTGAATTAGTTACTGTAGGATTCAAAAGGTCTATTAGCTTGTCAAAGGGATATTCAAATTCTAACTTAAAAGAGCCTCTCATTTTCTGTATTCAAAAATTCCAATTCTTCCCCTTCATTTAGAAGGGATGAATTCAATGAAATTCCATCTTGGAAATGTAGAAATACTAATTATATGTATACAGGTGAAAAATTAAATAATGGGAAACCTCCATAATAAGTCCTCGTTACACTGATATCCCTGGAGAATTTTTATTGGAAGAAGAAGCAAATGAAAACAAAATTAGCAAATGAAAGCATAATTAAGTAGGAAACCCACCCGAGATTGTCGAATAGCATCAGGCGAGGCATCGACAACTCCGGCGGTGGAGCTGGTGGTGGCGATGACAGTGTCATTAGAATTGTCAGAGACAGGTATTTTGGCAATGGGAAATGAGTGCCTAGATTTATGGAAAATTCTACGGGAATTGAAATGCGCTGTGTGAGTAGCTAATGAAGAGCAAGTAGAAGCATCATTGGCTGTAAAGAGTTGCGAAACAAAAGAGCCCGGTATAGGAATAGCAGTGAATATTGGCATTAGTTTTGTTTTTTGTCCTGGGTTTTGGTTGATACTTGATAGGCGCAGAACAGAGTTGGGAAGGTGAGGCTATTTGGATTGGGTTAAATCGAATTGAATTGGGCTATGGATTGCCAACAAAAAATAGTGGCTGTTAATGCTGCCAAGTTACAGTCACATAAATTGAATTGAAATATCTCCATTAAATAAAATTTAAATATCTCAAACAGTTCTTACTATTTTTACATGTTGTAATATAACGAATTGCACTACTTAAAATCTCAATTTTAAAAATTAATTTAATTGTATTTTTATTTATTATTTGTTACTATTTTGTTTAATTTTTTATTAAATTAATATTTATTTTATCCTTAATTTAGTTGATAATTTTCCTTTTTAATTAAAGAATACTAAGAATTTATTTAGTTTAATTAATCATAATAATTAATAATTAACAACTAGTGAATTTTATATGCCGTTGAAATGTGAAATGAAATATTATGGATATACTTTGTTATTAATAATAGAAAATGAAGTTAATCAACTATTAGTAAAAAAAAAAAACCTCTAAAATAAAACTTTTCAAAGAGCACTATTAAGTATCCAAAACAATTAATAATCGTTGATATGGTTATGGCTTAATGGTCTAAAATATTTTAAATTTTACAATTTTTTATAATTTTATTTTAATTTTCTTTAAGATAATTTTACTCTAATTTAGAAATTTAAAAATAATTTGAAAAGCAACCAAAACAGTAATTATCAAAATTGACAAACCCTTACCACAAGAGCAAGAAAAATAAAACTACCAGAGCGAGGGTAGAAAAATATAATATTAATTGGTGGGATAATAATGTTAAATAGAGTGTAGATATTTTAAATAAATTTAAATTTATTTATTAATACTCCAATAAACTTAAATTTGATTTTGAATTAATATAATACGAAATAAATTTAAACTTTAAATAAATTATACTCTCTCTATATATTTCATTTGTGTATTTTTTTACTAATTGTATTTTGTGATTCTTTTAATTATGTTTAATTCCTTTTTACTTTAATTTTCTTTTTTCCTTCTTTATATAAAAAAATTAATTCTCTACAATCTCACTCCTATAATATTTTTGTAAAATAAAATAAAAATCTTATCTATTATACAATTAATTATTTTCACCAAGAAAAAGTGATAAGAATATATATATATATATATATATATATATATATATATATATATATATATATATATATATATATATATATAAGAGTAATCTATAGTAACAAAAATTAAAAAAACAAATAAGAGAGTGATAATATAGTTATAAATTAAGTTATAACAATAAACAAGTAAAGAAAATTATAACATTAATATATTTTCTAATTTTAAAATGAAAATTAATTTTTATATCTTTGGTAAATGAACACATTTTGTAACTATAAAATAATTTTATATGGAAATAAAATAATAATTTTTTTAGAAAATAAAAAATAGAAACATGCCCATAAATGGTGTAGAGTTTTGTCTGAACAAAACGACGCAGTTTAGAGTTATGGTCTAAAAATAAGAATAACCCTACCCCCAGCAAACAAATCGCGTCTCTTTCAAGTTCGACGACAATACAGCAATTGCTAACTCTCACTTTGCATTTTTCCGGTTTGTTTTTCGTTCTTTAATCCCACAATTTGCTTTGCTATTTCTTTAATCTTTCTATTTTTTTGTAAAGATTTCTGATCGGGGATTTAGATCATTGAATTGAACTTGAACGTAGATTCAGAATTTCTGGGTTTATTTGAATTTATGGGGTGGGGTGGTACTTCAATGGCTATAATTATCAGACTTAATAGGGGGTCTGGGATTTGACTTGTTTACAGATTGAGGATTTTTGGGTTATTATTTGTTTCCTCATTTGTGATTTTGGTACTTGATAGGGTTGGAAATGGCGTCTAATGCAGCAGTGCCCTTCTGGAGAGCAGCTGGGATGACATACATTACATACTCAAACATATGTGCAAATCTGGTGAGGAACTGCCTCAAAGAGCCCTACAAGACCGAAGCCCTCAATCGCGAGAAAGTCCATTTCTCTGTCTCCAAGTGGGTTGATGGCAAGCCTCAAAAACCTGGTATGATTCTTTTCCTCAGGAATTTCTGTGATGTGGCTTATTTGATTATCTGTAGTTCGGTTCTTTTTTGTGGTTTGATTTCTTGGATTTTTATCATGTCTTTTCCTTGACTGAAAAAAAATAAATATGCTGCTTGATATTTGTTTTTTCAAATTCATACTCAATCCTTCAGAAGCTAACCAATTTTTCTTAAATGTAGGGACAGTATATTTCTAGATTACTTATCATATGACTGCTTAAATTTTTATAACAGGCATGACAATCAATTTTAGACTTTCTTATTGCCACTATGTCATACAATTTTGAGTCATAATTATTATTTATTTCTTATAAAAAAGTTTATAGTAGTGCCAACTTACAGTTGGGTTCCATGACATTGCAACTGTGACTTGCACTGTTATTAAAAGACTGGATAGAAGAAAGAACATGGGTTATGTATAATGCATTGCAATTGACATTTTGATTTGGAAATATTTAGCTTGCATATTATTAATTTGTATTTTATTATCGTAAAATTGAATTTTTTTAGTACTCTATGATGCTAAGCCCATAGCATTGGGCAGATTGTTTGCTAGTTATTTTGAAAGAGAATGTTTGCCAAAACTATTCTCAAATACTATATAGCATAAAAGATTCAGCTACCTTTTTGCCGCACCCTTTTATCCCTCATTTATTGGTACCTAGTTTCTCACTTCATCATTTCTATATGTTTCTTTTCTCACTTCATTCCTTTGTACTCTCTCTTTCTTACTTGCACACATCTTCAATAGAAAGAACTTTCTGGACTCTGACATCGGTCTTTTAAGATTTGATTCTCTTTTAAGCCTACTTTGTTTCATCTTCTGTGATGCTTCTCTCTTCTCCCTTTTTTCCCCTAATTATTTATTTGAAAAAAAAAAAAAGAATTGTCAGCCTCTTAAATTAATATTATTTTTTCTTTTGTTTTTCTGTTAATGGGTATTGCTTTTTTCTTTTTACATATTATAGTGAAAAAATAAGAAGTTTAGCTGGATATATAGTTTCAATTATTTCATGCTATCTTGTGATAAGCTTCTACTATGTGTCGAGGATTATGTTGGCTTCTTAGTAAGCAAATAGTTTCTTGCATTCTTTCTTTGTCTGTTAGTGTGAAAGATTCTTGTTTCTCTGATTATAGGAGAATTCTTGTTGCAACTAATCATGTTCAATTAGCTAGTTCTTTTGATTTGCTTATTTTTTTGTCGACTATTTTTTTTCCAAACAAGTGTCTTCAGGATAATTCATGTGCTATATTATTGTTTTGGAGGTGCTATTATCCATCATAAGATAAATAAATTTTCTTGAATGCAGAGAGTATATTTCTAGATGATTTATCATTTGGCCACTTGAAATTTTTGTAGTGCAGCCATAACAAATTAATTTTAGACATTGTTATTGCTACCATGTCAATCGCCATATATATATATATATATATATATATATATATATATATTTTAAAAAAAATAGGTATCTTAATTTGTAACAGCTCGGCCTGAAACTGACTCCAAATAACTTGTTGTTTTATAATTCAACTCCAATCTAAAATGGTTAACCCAAGTTATATAAATAGCAACTAGCTGAATTTCATAAACCGCTTTCTAACTTCATATACTCTCGATGTAATTTCGTCAGCTGCTTATTGACATGCTATTTTAACCTAACACCTCAAACTAGTAGGTCACTTGACTAGGTAGGCTCAGGCCACTAGTCTAATCCTAATTGGCCTTGGTTCTAGTATCCCGAGTGACTCCATCTCGTGCTCTGCTTCGCGGATAACTCTTTTCCTATTGGTTCACTATTTTTGCACCATCTGACTTCAAGGTGGCTTTGGTACCATTTGTAGTGGTTTGGTCCAAAACTGGCTCCAAATAATCTGCTGTTTTATACCGAACTCTGGCTTAAAACGATTAATCCAAGTTATATAAATAGTAATTGGTTGGACCTTATAAACCGCTTTCCATTTTCATATACTTTCAATGTGGTTTTGTCCGCTGCTTGTTGAGATGCTAGTTTAACTTAACACCTCAAGCTAGCAGGTTACATGACTTGGTTGTTACATAATTTATTTAGCTAAATGGGAAATGCTTAAATATTTATGGTCCTTGAATTTTCACAACGCAAAGTTTCATTTTGAAAATTGTACCATCGTTAAAAATTCTATTAAATTGGATGATTCTGTTAGTTATAGGTTATGGATTGATTAAAATTTTTAACTATAAATTAGTCCTCACAATCAGAATAATAATGAAATTAATAAAAAGTTTTGAGGAGCACCTCTACTGAAATTCAATATCACAGCAGGATAAATATTTCTAATTCTCATTTAGCTAAACCCATTATAGGTTTTTAGTTTCATATGATTTCATTGTTAATCTTTCAAATGCTTGCTCTTAATTTATTTGATTATTTTTGTTATACTTTTTTATGTTTTAGTTTTGTGAAATTTTGGGGAAAAATAATAGCAAACCAATTAAACATGCTAATTTGTAATTTTTTTTTTGTTTTCTTTACAGACATAATTTTCCTCTCCTTTTCTTTTTTCCTCTCTCTTGCTTTTCCAAAGAGTGTGTTATGTTTTTGAAATATTGGGGACTGTCATTCAACAATCCCCTAATCGTGGGAACCAATTTTGAATTGCATGTTATTACAACTGTGACTTCCACTGTTATTTAAATCTCTAGAAAGAAGAAAGAAAATTTGTTACATATGATGCTTTGTGACTGACAATTTTGTTTTGGACATCTTTAGTGTGCATATTATTGATTTCTTTTCTGTTATGGTAGAATTGAGTTTTTAATGTTCTCTATGATGCTAAGCCCATAGCATTGCACATATTATTTGCTAGTTATTTTGAAAAGAGACCTAGTTCCAATGTGAAACGGTTAAGAACTGTTCTCAAATATTATATAGCACAAAAGTTCAGCCACTTATAGCTAGTTCTCACTTCATTATTTTTACCTTTCCTTTCTCACTTCATTCTTTTTACTTCTTTTTCACTTTCACACTCGAGTAAAAAGAACTTTCTGAACTCTCACATTGGTCTTCTCAGATTTGCTTCTCATGTGCCTACTTTATTTCTTCCTCTATGATGCTTCTCTCTTCTTCCCATTTTTTTTTTATTCTAGTTGAAAACAAAAAGAATTGTCATCCTTGTAATTTGTAAATTACTATATTGCTTTATTTTTATTATTCCTGTTAATGTATTCTTCTTTTTCCCTTTTCTATATTTTTGGGAAAAAACAAGAAGTTTGCATGGAGATTGTAATTTTTCACTGATATCATGTTTTCTTGTAATTGTTGTTAACATGTGTTAATGGTTGCATGTTATATCCTCGCTATCATCATGCTAGATTTTTTTAGCCGGGTAATAATTTCTCGTGTGCTTTATCTGTTGGTCTATTGATTCTTGTTTCCACTATAATATGCAAATAACTTCTATCTTGTTGCAGCTAATAATGTTCAATTAGCTAGTTCATTGTTTGTTTGATGTGCTTATTTTGTTCTCCATCATTTCTTTTAACCAGAAAAAGAGGTTTCAAAACAAATTTGTGTCTATGGTTCTTTTATGGAGGTGCTTGTGAATGAGAGGGAATTTGTAAGGATGGGATTTTTTTGAAAGATTATTTTTTTAATCATTATTTAGCTCACTTCAGGTTGTCATTAGGGCTGTTTCTTGTGTATGGTCTTGCTCAATTGGGATTCCAGGAGGTGATCATTAGGGCTGTTTCTTGTGTGTGTTGCTTAATTGGGATTCCAGGAGGTGTTCATTAGGGCTGTTTCTTGTGTATATGTTGCTTAATTGGGATTCCAGGAGGTGATCACAAGATCCAACTATGCATGCAATTCATTATTTTCTTGTGAATAATCATCCATGTAAATTACTGGTATTATTTTCTTTTTTGTTGTTACTGTTAATAGATTCTTTTTTTTTTTTTTTCTATATTTTAGGGAAAAACAAGACATTTCTCTAGATTATAGTTTTTCACTGATATCATGTCTCTTTATGATCTAGAATGTGTAAAGGATCATGCTGGCTTTTTAGTAGTCAGATAGTTCCTCGCATTCTTTGTCTTTTGGTGTGAAAGATTCTTGTCTCCATTGTCATGTGGGTGAATATGCAATGGAGTTCTAGGAGGTTATCACATGGTCCGACTATGCATGCAATGCATAAATGGTTTCTGGAGTTGTTATATACACAAGAGTACCTATCGCCAGTGACATCCTAGCACAATTCTGTTGTGGCCTCTTTTATTTTTAGTTCGTAATACATGTATATTTGTGGATGATGGTGCGCATTTCTTACCTAGTTTCTGTTATTAATACGAGGATGATTCTTCTGATAATGTTCTGTTGGTTTGTGTCAGCTATTCGATCGGATACGCCTGAAGATTGAGTTTTTGAATGCCTAAATGAAAGGATGGCTACCTTTTGCAGTGTTTTTCTTCTGTTATCTGTTTGATAGATTGGGATTTGTTTGGGTATGTAATATACCTAATTGAGACAATGATCGTATTTCAGATATTGATCTTGTAATAATGTAAACTGCTATTGTTCTACTCTTGCTCAAGGGCGGGCCCGAATGGCAAAATCTGTGCCTTTAAAATTATAGAGTGGTCCTTAGTGGAATGCCCGATTTGAGTCTGTACTTTCGGCCCAAGCTCAATTGGGGGTCTGAATAGATTTTTCGTCAAATTAGAATATTGGATTTGTAATTTGGTTCAATTTAAGTTCTCCCTATTAATTAACATTATTAGTGTTGAATTGTGTGACTAACTCTATATTTTAAAATATTAAAATTACAAACTTAAAAAAAAAAAAATGAAAACCCAGATAATGAAATTGGAATATAAAAAATTCATATATTTAATTTGATAAGTAAAACATGAAATGAAAATAAGACCATGAACATATAATATCAATCAAATTTAAACTCAACAGTGATTTTTTAATAAAATCTAAACTCGAATAACAAATAATGCATGATAAATTTTTTATAAAATAATGGGAATAAACACAATCAATAATAGTTTTATACAAAATATAAACTCAACAATGATTTTTCATCAAAATCTGAACTGAAGTAACAAATAATTCTATTAATTTAATCAACAAATGAGAAAATTTCTATAAAATATAGCTAAGAATCTAGAAAAGAAAAATCCACTCCAATAAATTAGATAAAAAATAAAGAGAAAATATTAAGAATTACCTTGTTGTAGATGTATTATTAACAACTTAATACATAGTCAAAATATGAATGAATTGAAAAGCGTTTGAGAGCAAATATAAAGTATCCTTTATTGTGTCCTGTGATTTTTTCACTGTGCATTTAAAATTTTTATTCCGTTTTTTCAGTTTCCCTTGATAATAAAAATTTTGAAGTATTTAATTTTATTCCATATTTTTTAGTTTAATTTTCATTATTCCGATTAACAAAATAATTTAAATTTAAAAATAATTATTTTATTCTCATAATAACTTTTTTACTCTAGCCAACCATATAAGACTTTAAGAATATATATTAAATAGAAATTAAAACTATTCAAATATAAAAATATTAAAAACATTTTAAATTATTTATGAATGAAAGTAAAAAATAAATTTTATTGGATTTTATTCTAATCGTAAAGTCAACCAAACAAGTCATATAAACAGGATATGGAGTTTCCTATATCAAGAAATAAATTTGCTAGTTTAAGTCAGACTGCCTTGATATGATACTTGCATAAAAATTAAACCTGACCTTCATCCTAATCCAGTTAAGTGACAGGATGAGTAGGTCACTGCAACTACTACTCAGTCGAAATTAAATTTGATTATACTTTAACATATACATTACTTAAATATTATACATCTTTATAAACAGATAAAATAAATTACTTAAGTTATTCTTTAATTTTTTTAAAAATCAAGCTTTCAACATTCATTTGGAAATTCGCAATATATTTTATTGTAGTTTTATGTAGAAACTCAATTTTCAAATATTGTTAATAAGTAAACTTTAATATTTTTAATATATTTATTAGACTAACTATCTTTTTAAAGCGTAAAAAATTATGTCATTAACTTGTGTCATTTCTTTTATAATCAATTATAAGTTGAGAGATTTTTTTTTTATATATATAATATAAGAGTCTTTAATATCTCTTTATTCACTTATTTAAATTATTAGGAGAAAATTATAAAAAACTTTTTTTGTATTTCTATTACATTAATTCCTCAAGGTAATATTTCTATCTGTAGCGATATTCTCTTTCTAATATGATATATATTATCTTCCCATTTATTAGTGAGTTATCTAAATTTTAATAGAATTTTCATAAATAATATCTTAATTATATTATTTATTTATATTAATTAATTACCTTTATAGTTAATAAATAACTAATAGATATAGATCTATACACCCGTGACGGGTATACCTGAATCCGACTACTATTTTTAATATCTCTTACTTGCTCATGACCAAACAAATCCTATTTATGACTAACTTTGTTGACATTCTCATACTAGATAAATAGACCACGCGACCGACATACTACTGAAGCTCTTTGCTATAAACCTCTTAGGGATATATAGCATTTCAATAAAAGTACTTTGAATAGATAAAATATGCATGACCCCAAATTATTTATTACATTTTCTTTGTCTCTCTTTTGATCTTTTAATAATTTGTGTTCACAATTATGTTTATTCGTAATATAATTAGTTGACTTGTGATCACAAAAATTGAAAGTAATCAATGAGCAATATTCTTTTTAACTTAGTTCCCTCAATTATAATCCAATTCACTTTTCTAAAAAAAATTTTCAAGATTGAAACGCTCATGATCATTTGATAACTCTCTAAGATAGCCAATACTAAATTATATCTTAAGAACTAGCCATGATTCATAAGGGTAATAAACTTGAGAACTATAATTTTCAA
This sequence comes from Aleurites moluccanus, assembly GCA_948193065.1. Classification (NCBI taxonomy): domain Eukaryota; kingdom Viridiplantae; phylum Streptophyta; class Magnoliopsida; order Malpighiales; family Euphorbiaceae; genus Aleurites; species Aleurites moluccanus. The sequence continues at coordinate 22,320 of CANXYC010028416.1, forward strand.
GGGTCTCACATTTCTAAAAGTTGTTATTATTAACTTTTGTCCTTCCTTTAGTCGAAATTTTTCACATGTAATATGAAACACATGTCATAATATTCTTGCATTTCTCATGAAATGCATTCAATCAAAATATATTTTGATTAAAAAAAAACCATGCAAATAATAGTTTAGACATGCTCAATATCTAACTTGAGTTTTCTCATTTACTTAGTTTACTTCAGAATTTCCATCTAGCAACTTAAATAAATATAAGTATAATTACACATAATTTGCCGTTTCAATATCATCATCATGATATACAAATCTCATTTATTAAATGAGATGACTATCTTGTTTTAATTACGAGCTCTCGTTGTTATCTTCCATATAGTTTGCATAGAACAATCCCATTTTTATTTATCACTCCGATAAATAAAGTTGATTATGTGAGAAGGTTAATCTTCTTTCTATATAACATGCTTTCACAATTTATTAACAGTAAATGTACTAAATAACTATACTCATATAAGCACAAAAACATAGTATTAACAAAAAGAACACTATTGAGAAAAATAATAAATAATATAAATACATCAATATCTACACAATCGTTGAGACTTTGTATGTCTAATAGATACATCTCTAGGAACATGATTGGTCAAAGGATATGCTACCATCTCATGCGTAGAATGTATTTAATGTCCACTTCCTTATTTGTAACTATGTTTCTCACAAAATTATATTTTGTGTCTATATGCTTAGTCTTATAATAGAATTTTGGGTTTTTGATATAAGCTATAATTGTTTGTCTGTCACAATTAAATTAAAGCTGATCCACTTACACCCCCATACTCAATTGTTCCAAAAATTTATTTAGAAGACCACCTCTTGTACTGTAGCTGAAAATACTACAAATTTAAATTTTATTTTGGATAATGCTATACATGATTAGTTCTTGCTACTCTAGGATATGACACCATTGTTAATCAAGAAAAACAAATCCATATTGCATCATTCATGATTGGAAATAAAAAAAAAAGAAGGAAAAAACCCAAGCCTCTCATATGCATCACAGAGCTCATATACAATGGCGTCCTAAAAATTCACAACCCTTCACTTTCTAACTAAACTCTTCACTTTCTAGCTCCTCTCCTTCTACAAGGCATCTCTCTTGCTTCTTAAGTCAGATCTTTTACTTTCCATTGCTTCCAATTCCTAAATTGAAACTCAAATTTTTTGTGTAATTTTTCCATTGAGTTTGAGAGTTGGACTTTAGTGAAATTGAATTTGGGATCTTTCATTTCTCATGGGCATCAATCATTATCAATGTTTTCGTTCTTTTCAACCACCTATAATAATTCGGAGGTCAGGGTAGAGCTTAGATAGAACAATGGCAGTGGAGCATGGTTGCCTTCTTTGGTGTATGCCATCACGCTTGTGATTTTCAACTGAAACAAAGCTCATTGAGGAGGAGGAGACTCCTTCATTACCTCCATATCATCTCCAATGCTCTAAATTTCACATTCAATAAAACCTTCAAAAGCTTATATCACTCTGATCTTTCAAGTACATATTTAAATTATGAAGGTTTTATTCATTAGGGATGTTTTTTATTTGTTGATTTTATTTTATTACAATACTAATATTTGGTAAGTTAATCTCTTTGGTGAGGAGCAACTAAGGGAGAGTTTGGGTTTATTTTTTTTCTCTCTATAAAAAATAGTAATATAATAGAATAGAGAGAATTACAAAGGGAACGAACTACTTGAACATTATTGATTCAGCTTCTGCTAACATGAAGAATTATATCCAAGTTTCTAATACCAAAAAGTCCCCCCTTTTTTGCGTCAATCTCGCAAAAAGATACATGTAACAATACAATAAGTTGAACTCTCTGTACTTAAGATGATTGTAGCAATAGTTATAACCATTGCTTAGATTTTGAAGAATAATGGATTGGTTATTGAGAAGAATATTATGACTTCTACTATTGACATGAGAAAGGAAACAACAGGACAACCTATGACTTAGTTTACATTAAAAGGGTGCCTATGTCCTAATCATATGTTGACATGGTAATAATATTAATAAAATAATTATCAGGTCCAGTTGGAGCTTCAGCTGGAAGCAAATTTTTCCAAATTTAAAAGTTTATATAGCAATTTGCCAAAATTAAAAGTTTATGCAAAAACTACAATTTCGATTGAAACTGCATTAATTTTATTTTGTAAAACCCTTATTATTATGATAGAATTTATCTTATTTTCTTATCTTATCATGTCCATTATTGTCATGGCCAACTCTCCAAACGCAACCTAGATCTTTTATCAACATACAAGAATTTTTCTCCATATTAATTGCTAGGATAATCTTTTTTGGATAAAATTGCAGCTTCAGTAGAATAGAAACTAAAGGATGATATAATTCATTAAAATAAAAAAAATTAAAAAAGAAAAAAGAGACCATAAGTTTGTATTTGTTAAAGGTTTAGTAGGTTTTTAGTATTTTATCCAAATCATTATTTTTTCAATCTTAAACAATATCTTGAGATAGCATTTCTATGATTCTTCACTCATTCGACAGTATAACATGCATAAAATGGTAAGTTTAATATTTCCTCCATTATAAACAAGGGAACCACAAATAAATTCAACAAAGAAAAAAGATCAAAACTCTAAAATCAATGTTTCTAAGCATATTAAATAGATTGGCATTGTCAAAATGCTAAATATAAATTTATTTGATACATTTCAAAAATCTCAGAAGCTCATTTTAGGGTCATTTATTTTCTAAAACTTCGTCCTCTTCCCTTATGAGCTCCTCTCCCTCTTCATCTTCCCCTTCCTTCCTTACCCAAGTGTTTGAAAAATTATTTTTCATGCTTCACCTCTAACAAGAGAATGAAGTAAAACATCCCAAATAATGCAACTAATGTTCAATATAGCTCCAAAGGTGTTGTATTCTTGTTGAAGTCTACTTCTAAATTTATCGAGTCAAATTTAGGGTCGTTCTCAAGTAGTGACTATGCGATGAGCACCTAGAGGGAGGAACACAAACAATTGCATATATTGCAATGAAGTCTATTACATAAAACAAAAGAAACTTAAAGAATGAATGATTATTATTGAATCAAATTTACAGAGTTAAGTTTTATATACTAGAAGTTAATGATAACTTAACCATTAGGAAGAAGCCAACTGTACAAGCTTAGCTCACACTCTACTGCATGCTACTTAATTTTGTTACAAATAACTAACTAATAAATAGATCTTTAACAACTAGCTAACTGTTAGCTAACACGGAGCTTCTCAGGTTTCATAATTTCCTTTTTACACTCTCCAAAATAAGCATATATATTGATTATGTTCATCTTGTTTAGAAGGAAATTGAATGGACATGGATGTAGAGCTTTTGTCAACAAGTCTGTTAATTGCTCTGTGGTGGTATTGATATAAGCTAGCTTAATTAAACTAGCAAGTACTTTCTCTCTTATGAAATGACAATCTATTTCTATGTACTTTGTTCTTTCATGAGATATTGGATTATTAGCTATGTATATTACTGAGATGTTATCACAATGAAGAACTACTGGGTGTTCATGCTTTTCATTGAAGTCCTGCAACAACTATGTTAACCATACAAGTTCACTAGTAGCAAAAACCATAAACCTATACTCAGCCTCTGTTGAGCTTCTTGAGACCACACTCTACTTCTTTGATTTCCAGCTGATGAGAGAATCTCCTAGGAAGACACAAAATCCTGTGAGTGGTCTTCTTATTTCCCTGCATGCTCCCCATCACTATCAGAATAAGCTTCCAACTAAATGTTTGACTGATATGAAAAATAAATCCCTTGTTTAAGAGTAGCTTTTAGATATTTGATAACTTTGTAAGTAGCTGAGAGATGCATTTCTACAGGCTTATCCATGAATTGGGTTAACACTTATAAAACATATGTAATATCAAGCCTTGTCAAGGTTAAATATATTAGTTTGCCCACTAGCTTTCTGTATGCAAAAGGGTCTTGAATCAAGTGGTCATCATTATGCACCAAATGATGATTCACATCTATGGCAACACTTGAAGGCTTTGATGCTAATAGACCACACTCCTGCAACGACTCAATAGTATATTTTTCTTTGACATAAAGAAATCTCATCAGCTGTTTTTGCTATTTCTAGTCCTAAGAAATATATCAATTGTCCCAAATCTTTCAATTTGAAACTAGAGCTCAGTGTTCGTTTTAATTATGAGATTGACGTCATATTTTTGCTAGCAATAGCAATGTCATTAACATAGACCAATATCACAATAAAACCAGAAGTTGCATTTTTGAAAAAAACAAAGTGAATAATTTGATCTTAACTGTGAAAATCCATAAGAAAACAAACATTTAGTGAATTTAGTGTTCCATGTCTTGATGCTTATTTTAACCCATACAAAGACTTATTCAATTTGCAAACAAGTCTGCCATTGGTTCCATTACCAGATTTACCTCCTATCTCCCCCGAATTTGGCAGGCTTTAGAAATGTCCACATGAAATTCCTTTAATAAATCACTGTTAAGAAAGGCATTGTTCCCATCTAATCGTGCCAAGAACTTGCCTTTGATAGTAGCCAAAGCTAGAAATAATTTGACAGTAATGTGTTTGACTACTGCACTAAAAGTTTCATAGTAATCAAACCCAAAGTTTTTTAGTATACCCCTATGCCATTAACATGGCTTTATGTTTGTCAATGTTGTCATTGAATAAGAATTTGGTTTTATAAACCCACATACAACCCATCGGAACCTTGTTTGGAGGTAAAGGAACTATGTCCCAAATGTTGTTCAGGAACAAAGCTTGTAATTCAGATTCCATGGTAGTTCACTAATAGGAAAACTAAACTACTTATTCATAAGTCAAAGGATCAAATAGTGAAGAAATAGACAAAGTAAATGCTTGATAAGATGGTGACAAATGAGAATATGATATATAATGAGACAAAGGTTATGTAACATAATAAATTTGAGAAGTTGAAAGGTGGTTTGATGATATTATGATGAATGTCTATGAGGTATGAAGGTAATTTTGAAATTTTGTGACTTTTTCTAAGAATAGGTGGTGTAGAAGAGCTAAGAGTGAGGAAAGAGAAGAAGAAGTATGAGAATCAAATATGTTGTTGAGTTGATCAAAACAATAAAAATTTGACATTATTGGTGAATTTGGCAAGGCAATGTGAGAGGAATCTTGAGGGTCAAAATGTGTATGATGAGTTGGAGCCTGATTATTCCTTAAGTCATGAGAATGAAAAAGTAAAGCCTGATTTGAGTTGAGAATTGGAGTAGTTTCTGATGGAGATTGACAAGGAAAAACAGGTTGAATATAAGTAGGAATGGAAGGCAAAATAAGAGTAGAAGAGGTATGAGTATTATTATTAATAGGACTAGGTTGAGACTGAGATTGAGACTTCTTAAAGGGAAAGATATATTCATGGAAATTGACATCCCTGAATATGAAATATGTATGAGAAGACAAATCATACAACTTATATCCTTTAATGGCACTTGGATAACCTAAGAAGATGCATTATCAGCCTCCAACATAAAATTTGGTTCTATGACCAGTAAAATTGGCAGCAAAGCATAAGCAGCCAAATGATCTTAAGTTATGATTTGAAGATTGTTTAAGGAATAGAAGGAGTCCTATTGATCAAATATACTGTAGTAAGAATTACATCCCCCCAAAACTTAAGTGGCAAATTAGCATGAAATAGAAGAGACTTAGCTACATTCAGAATATGTTAGTGCGTTTTCTTAACAGTTCCATTCTATTGAGGTATATATGCATAGGTCCTTTGATGAATGATACCTTTTGATTGACATAATTGGTCAACTGAAACTCAGTTCCTTGTTATGTTCTAATTATTTTGACAGAGATGTGAGACAAAGATGTGAAACTGGTTTAACATAAGAGTACAAAAATATTAGACCCATTAAGACACTTCAGGCTTGTGTTTCATTAAAAAAAACCTAAGTACATTTAGAAAACTCATTAACAATGGACAATAAATAATGATTTTTATTCATATCTGTGTGAGAGTATGGTTCATATGTACAAGATCAAATAGGCCAGTGACAGAGTTAGCTAACTTATGGAAAGGTAATCTTTTTCATTTTTGTTTTAGGACATGTCACACATAGAGCATCTAAGCTCTTATTTTTGCAGGGAAATAAATGTTGTAAAGAAGGAAAATTAGGAATTGAAATGTGGCCTAATTTATGGCACCATACTTCACAAAGCACTGTATTTACAGAAGAAGGAACAAAATAGGAAGCATAGTTGGGAGCAACTTTATTAAAAGCAATTGGATATGTTTGTAGATGGTTTAGTCCTTGATGCACTTAGCCAATCTAATCGTAATCCATGGTGAGAGGACCTAGATAAGGCATAATTTGTTACATCCAATTCCAGTGGTGCGACGGTCCTAGGGCAAGGGTAGGCTTAAAGCCATCATAAACCCATAGAACACTCATATTTTGGATCTCATACATAACAAATATTCACATCATACACAGTTATCTTCATGAATACTCAATTCTATGAATCATGTAATCATCATTCATACATTTCCATTCGTCATCATATGATTTCCTCTTGTTTCTTACCGATCAAAAGATACATCCCACATCAATAAAGAATAAGGGCAACCCACAATGTAACAATTTAGACATTAAAATAATATCATCCTCAACATCTAACTACGGAGCTCTAGAGTATACTCCTCATACATATAAATACCATAATACAAAATAATGTGTGTGTGTGTGTGTATATATATATATGTCAAAAGAATTACATAGAATCTTCTTGGAGGAATGAATTGAGAAGCTTTGTCTTCTATATTAGCTCCCTCTCGAGCTACACTATCACCTGAAATCCACAGAAGAGGAGTGAGCCTTCAACTCAATAATATATAAATATGCAATGCAAAGGTCAAGCCAAAGGAACATGGATATGAAAATATCATAAGGTTATACTTACAAGAATATAAGTGCTCACAATCGAGTAGCACTATCAAATCATACGATAGAACTGTCAGAATGCATCAGTAGCCTTGCTACCTTATCATAATAGAGCACATTAGTAGCCTTGCTACCTTATCGCAATACATAAGCTTGGCTAGGCATATGCCTAAAGCTCATGGTCCCTTCTAGGTGGAACATTGATAAAAACCCTATCAGCTAGGTTCCCAAAGTGCACAATGGACTAATGAATTTACTCTCATTGGGAAAAGCGTTCTATACATATACATATCATAGGTCATATAGCTTGGATTTCACAAAGAATCATATTGGTCATAAGACCATCAACATATAATCATGAATCATTCAAGAGAGCAAATAGGTTTCATATGAGCTTGGTCTAAGAAAGAATGACCAAGTCATTTACAACATATAAGGTGTTTATATGGAACAATTTATCATTTGTTTGAGAACATCATGGAAAATTCATTTAATAGGTTCACAATACAATATTTCGAAATATGAGAATCATATACATGAACA
>CANXYC010028506.1:0-25804 GCA_948193065.1 Aleurites moluccanus
AAAATCTAGAGGAAAATTTTGGCCATCATAGTGAATTTGGGTAAGTTATTATTTTGTTTGATTTGATTAATGATTTAGTGATTATTTAGGTTTAATTGAATGGATATTGAGTTTAATTGCATTAGATTATCCAAAATTGAATGAATTTGCCATTTGAATGTTGAAATTGAAGTTGTAAGATTGAATGAGTTAAATTAGTGTTAGAAAATTCAAATTGATGTTAGAAATGATCAATTGGATATGAATGAACAACTAATTGATGGTTAATTTGATGTAGAATTGGAGATTGTGGAAATTAGATTTTCAAAGTAGCCAAATTTGGGGATTTTGATGAAATTGGTGAAATTGGCTATTACATTGGCTATTGGAAGGTTTAGGTGAGTTTACATTGCATCAAATACCATGTTTGAATCATTAAATTGATGAATTGAACCAATTTGTGAAAACCCTAGTTGTGGCCGAACCTTGTAGCCTTGAGATGCCTTTGGATTCCTTTGGTTTTCCTTGCTAATTTGATCCTAATTTGATGATGTTTAACTTTGTTATTGATACCCTTGCTTTGATTGACAATGTACCTTGTTATTGTGCTGAATGGGCAAGTTAATTTTACTCCGAACCTTAACCTATTGACTTTCCATTGTGTGCCATCCAATGTTTGATAAATTGCCTAGTTTAATTGTCATTGGCTTATTGGTTTGTATGCCATAGGCCTACCAATTGAATGCCATTGTCGTTAGCGACAATGGTATGCCAATTGACCCACCAATTTCGGCCACCGAATCCTTATTTGTTTCTTGCCTTTCCTTATTAGTATACTCGATATTATTAATTGTATATTGCCTATGACATTGTAATTGAGTTTATTGAATATTGATTGATTAATACCGAGCCGATTGCTATTTGATCGATTGTTATCCTAATGCCATTGTTGCTTATGGTATCCCTTGTTATTCACCCTAGAATGGTTTGGTAAAACTTTCGATTCGACAGGGGAGTGGAAAAATACTGTCGACCTTGTGCACATTATATATTTGTACCCTAGCTGGGAGGGGTTATGGTCCTGGCCATAGGGCCTGATCAGCCTTATGCTTATATGATACCGGTGACCTACATGGTCCAGTGATATTGATTGATATGATACTGGTGACCTACATGGTCCAGTGATATCGATTGTATGGTGACTGTATGATTTCTTTTCTTACAGTCCATCTCATTATCTGCCTTTCCATATATAACTGAGCATATTTGTTATTATTAAGCCTTACTATACTTTGATATCCCTACTGTTATTGTATTTCTATTGGGATGTATGTAAATTCACTGAGTATCATTCATACTCACCATTTTGTTTGTTTACCCCTTTCAGGAGAGGAGTAGGTTGCAGGATCCAGTCTTCTATTTCTCTATGGATTTCCTGCTTCAGATTTTCTAATGTATATATCTATTTTGGATTACTATATTATATTATTTTGGTGTTCATGATCTAGCTACTCTATAGGTATGTATTGGGTAGCTAGGAGATGAACATTATTTATATTTGATATTGATGGTCTAAAGTAATTATATATGATGCATGATGTATGAATATACTTGTGGCAGCCAATTGCATTATGGTGACAGAATAATTGACATGTTAACATAATGAATAACAGGATAAAATAATGGATGGTAATTATAATAAATGAATAATATATATTGAGGTTGATAGACCGTATAATGATGCTGGGTTCTACGGGTGCCGGTCGCCATTTGTATTTTCCATGCCCTAGGACCGTCGTGGTCCGGGAAATCAGGTCGTGACATATGCAATTGAGTCTCCTCCTTTTAACCTAGCAGTAGTCGAAATTCCTTTAAATACAATAAGAAGAATGCAGCTATCCTAGATACCAAGAACACTAAGGCTGAATCCTTATGTAGCACACAAAAGGTTTTGTCCTTCTCTTTCCATCTTTGATTTTCATATGGATACTTTGGTGCTTTCCATAGAGGTTTTGGAAAGATTGTGGTTTACTACAACCCATCTTGGAGATCAAATAACAAGGTGATTCAAATCAAAATTCAAAGAAAAGGTAAAACTCTTAATCCTTTTCTATAAGGAATTGATTTTAATCTACATAGGATCCTAAAAGAATTAAAAAGTTAGTTTTCCACTGCACCTAAAAGACCTTTAATTCCTTACACAAAATGAGTAATGAGTGATAAAGGATAATGATAATGATAATGATAAGAAAATGATAACAATAATGATAATGTTAAATGTGAGTAAGTTATTAAGACATGATGTGAAAGGAAAATATAGGAGTGTTAGGAAAATATAGAAGTGTTATATATGCGTACCTAAACTGTGAAGTTAAGGATATAAGGGTGGTGCATATTGGGAGTGTATTTTCTATGCAGGTTGAGAATTTTAAGAAATGTGAATTTGGCACTATTCATATTGAGAATTAGATTAAAAATAAAAAGGAGACTCTGTCAAAATTTCTATAAGACATGGAGTTTAAATATTACTAAATGGGTTTAAGTATGAATGACTAATGATTGACATATTTAAGGGTTCTACCGGTGTCTAGCGACCTTAGGTTTACCCATGCCCCAGGACAGTCATGCCCCTACAGTGGGACTTGACAAGATGAATCAAGAATGATTTTTGACAGAGCAAAATGAGCTACATATAAGTGAAGAACTAATCCGAAACGAACTAGACTTTGGTGGCAGCTTGTTGTAGACCTAGCAGCAACTCCCCTTCATGTTGGCGGCAATAGCCCTTTAGTCAAATGGCAGCTCCTTTTCTTTCTATTAGCAGCTATGTTTTCTTAGGTTTTAAGCTATAGGACTCCCGAACAAAATTCTTGGGGCATTTTAGGATATACATTGCATAAAATTTAAGCACAACCTTGCATTTAAAGTTGTATAAATTTTGCATGAGCACATTGAAATATCAGTTGTATAAAAATCCATCCAAAATAGAGGTGCATAGCCATCATAGTATGCATATATCATCTATAAAGTACAAACATCATTACTTCTCAAAAGTCCATAAAGAAGCTTAGAAAATAGAAAGCACAATCATAATCTCAGCCTCTCTTCCTCCGGCGGTGAGGATCCTCTTGCTGATGGGCTCATCTATCAACCTCCATCTAAGTCAATAAGGAAGTGATAGACATCTCCATCTGGCACCCCATCCGATAAGTTCATCGAATATAACCAGTTGGGACTTATATTGATATATGGAACGAACTAAGCAACAAAAATTACCAAAGGATCATTTCTGGAGGTAAGAAGAAGGCATATACCACGGTGTTCTTAAAGAAGTCTGGGGCAAGAGGATAAACTATATCCGAAACATGGTAAGTCCTCATTTGATCGTTGCCTCCCATATAAGGAATCTCCCTAGTAATCTCTAGAAAAGGGTTAAAGGCAATCTCCTCTCTGTTTCTTACATTGAAACTTAGATCTCTAGCTGTTGGAGAAGCCATAGTAGATACTCTTATACAAGGAATGTCAGGACGAGCAGTAGGACCAATAGAATGAGTAAAAAGTTGACATGGATCCCCAACACGATCCATCAAATAGGTCTGACAGAACTTTGCATAAGGTATCTCAAGCTTAAGAAACAAAAGCATAGATGTCATAATCCTATCTCATATCAACCAGAGAATGTTTAGTGGTAGACCACTCCCCCAATGTCTGAACTTTGACTCTCTTCTCTATATAGTATAGTCTATAGAATGGAGAGCGAAGTAGTACCTAAGAAAATGACATAAGATAACAGTTTATATTGCATAGCCAGCATTAGCTCTATCCTGGTCACAAAAGGGGTCATCTGCCTCTATACAAACAAGTCATAATCAGAACCTCAAGTCAGATTTGAAAGAAGAAAAAAACATAAAATACCTGGGAAAGGGCTAGACTACTAAAGAATGCCCTAACAGTGCAAAAGTCATGCTTGGTCAGTCCCATCCTATGTTCCCTGTTATCATGTCCTGATTTTAGAATGCGACGGTCCTATAATGCAGGAGATGCCGAGACAACTGACACCCGTAGAACTTAGTATCACATAAAATCATCAACCACTATCAAATTATTAATCAATTATTTATTTACTATTCATTCTATCATTCTATATTCTGTCTGTAATTCTTACTGCAAGTGGCTGTAACAATAATCATATCATGCCATATCATTAATTATACTGCATAATATGCCATACATATATGTTCATAAACTAACTATACCATATACAATCCATTGAGTAGCTAGGATATGAACATACAAAATATAGTATTTAAAATTAATTACACTACTAAAGGACACTGCAGGAATCCACAGAGAGTCAAAAACTGTGATTTCTTCCTCCTACTCTGCACCTGAAAATGAGAAACAATGAAAGGGTGAGTATATAAGATACTCAGTGAATCTAATATGCATCGATCATAAATATGAACTGAAACATCAATAAAGGATAAGCAGATGAAATAGTAATGACAGTCTGCTCAATAATCTCAGAATACAGAATTAAGTTACAAAAGATAACTGTAGAAGTAATAGTCAAGTTAATGGAAAGTATATCACATGGATAAGACAGATATAGGGCAATGAAATGCATATAACATGTATCAGTAAATATAAGACTGATCAGGTCTTATGGCTAGGACTGTTAACCCTTCCCAGCTAGGGTATCATTATACAATGTGCACATTGTCGACAGTATGTACCCACTAGTATGTCGAAGCAGCAGCTCTGTCAAACTACATCGAAGTCAATAAAAGTAAGGAATAAGTCATTAAATACCATTATACAACAATGGTATTACCAAGTATCAATAACTCAATATCAATAAATTCAAGTAGAAATATAATCAATGGAATAACAATAGCAAGTAGATATACAATGACAAAGAGTTTGGCAATTAACAATGGGATGGAACATAGGTTGGTCATACATGAACAAAAGGTTGGCACAACTGGCATGCCAATGTCGCTGGAGATGATGACATTCAAATGGTAGGCCTATGGATGAAGAAGTGATAGGCCTACAACAAAATGAACTAGGTATTTTGTCAAACACTTGGTGTGCAACTTTGAATGAACAATTTGACATAGTTTGGGTGCAACTTCAACATTGCCTCAAAAATTAACAACAACTCACAATGTAGGCATTTGAATAAGCATTAGATATACAATAATCAACATCATTTAAAAGATCAAATTAGCTTAGGAAACATGAAGAAAACAAAGCAAAAATTCAAAGGAATGAATAGTAATGATGGTTCGGCCAAAATGAGTCCAACAAAAATGAATTCCAATCAACATTCTAACACATTAGGCATATACTTTGATGCATATAAGACTCACCTCACACTTGAAATTAGCTTCAAAAATTGATTTTCCGCCTAAAGCTTCAAAAGAGGCAAAATTGGCAACTTTGCAAATCTTGATTTTCTACATCAAACCAACCATAAATAATTCATCCATTAGCCTCCAATTAATATGTTCTAAGCTTAATTAACATAAACTAACTCAAAACCAAATAGATAAATCATACAACTTAGGTTAGGGTTTGGAATTCGGGGAAAAAAAATACTCAAATACATTAATTGATGCAATTAAACACAATACCCATTCTATTTAACATCTAAAACATCCAAATCAACTATAAAACCAAATAAATCACTTCCTTATCTTTGGATGAAGTTCCACCCAAAATCTACTTGGTGTTTGTTCTTGAAATCCTTTGTGATTCAAGATGGAAAATGGAAGATATAAGGTTGGTTTTAGTTTTTTTTTTTTTTTTTTCCTAAAGAAAACAAGCTTAATAATGGAGAAGAAATGGAAGAGAAGTTCGGCCAAGGTGAAAGGAAGGAAGAAGATGACCAAAAAATATTTAAGTGTTGCTTATATACTAAGTCAAAAATGGCAAATTGCATTTAGATCCTTAAACAATCAAGTAATCATACTTTGGCCCCAACTTCTCTTGTAATTTATTTTGACAATTTTGTTGACAATTGGATTTCAAAGTGGGGATTCAAATATCTTATTTTTATTTATACTTTATTATAAAAATAGTTTTAGAGCCATTCTGAAACTCAGACAGTCAATTTTCCATTATACCCCCAAAGTTCCATTTGTTTATGATTTTGCCATTACTTACTTTTTCAGTATTCCTAAATATTTTTCACCTCTTTATTTTTACCATAATTACACATATATTTATATGATTCTTTACCCATAGTCAGAATCAGAAATTCATCTGTCGACCAGACTGATATTTTCTCGGTAGTGTTATTGACATCGACGTTTTCTAGGATAGTATTTCATATGCATTCTAACTGTGCCTCAAAAATTATTTTTAGTCATTTTGATGATCCCAAACCAAAGACTGATAATAATAACATTCAATTATGGCAGGCTTATCTAAGGTATTACACCTGTTCCATCTAATACCAGCAGGGAATACATCTAGTTTCTACTGGAAAATCCCAACTAAAAGGCTCCATATCTCTCAAACATACCTTCAGCTAGGTGCACATGACAGTACTCCGAGTACGGGGAGGATCATACCCTATCAATATCACCATATTCTCAGGATAAAAGAAAACTCGCCAATAAAGGCAAGTCTTAAGTGGGTGAAGTCCAAATCTCAGCCCGATCAACATACATAGATCCATAGGAGTCACAATCATCTCACCACATGGAAAATGGAAGGTGTTGATAGTAACCAACCACCGCTCAGCCAATGCCTTAATCAAGGCATTGTTACCTTCAGGAAGGGGTCTGAGTCCAAAAATGACATAAACCCGGTCGACGTAATTAGATTTCTCAATATATTGGTATCTATGCTCTCTTCTATATAGGCACAGTTTGACCTACCCCCTCTATTCCTAATGGTCATATGCTAGAAGTAGAAAATGACAAAAAGAAAAGAATGAATAAAAAATGCACAATGCAAAAAATAAAAGAGTAGAAGAAAGAAGAAAAATACATCGATACTGCCATCCCAAGAGATGTGCTCCTTATGCTCTTACAGTAAATCCTCAGGATTGTCATTCTCCCGCGGAGTCTCGTAGTTTCGATGTCCCCTAGTTGGAGCAGAATTAGCTTTGGAATCCATAAAAAAAGTTAAGAGAAAATATAGAGAGATAAACCTTAGAGAGAGAAGCAAAAAGAGGAAAATGAGAGAAGATGAAGAGAATGGGACGGTGAAACCCTATTTATACCTTTTCTTTTGAAGAATCTCTATAATTACCACTATGTCTTTTTACAGCTCAAAAAAGTCTAGAATTGCAATATCAGATCCATTTTAACTCATAATACAATGAATCAGTGCCATCAGAATCGTATGATTTTTCTTCATTTTTAGAGCTATCATTTACCCAAATTAGATAAGGGACGCTTCAACAGACACATCAACAGATTGACACATTAATAGACACTCTAAAACTCATGCAAAACGTATAAATCTCATTTTAAGTAGATAGAAACTCACTCGGTTTACTACCATCACCTTTACCCTTCATACTTAGATAAAAGTGATGAGGAGCAACTGTGAACACGTGATTTTGCACCCTAAGCAGATTTGGTCATACCAAACTAATTAGCAATCAACCAAAAATCAAAGTCGACTTTGGATATAGACAAATTGAATCGTGCAAGCTGATTAGCAACAACCAGAGGTCAAATCACTTTGAATCAGGTGAATCGAATTGGATAAGTATTAAGACGAACCTAGTGACAGCCAAGCTAGGCTTTGGTGGCCGTGCCAAGCCTAGTTGGCAGTTCCGCCAATGGCACAAATAGCCCTGGGTGGTGCTGCCACCCAGGTAAGCTCCTGCCGCCAGCCTTGCATCCTCTTACTAGCAATATGCTTGCATGATGTCGTCGAGTTTCAGCAAAGGTTCCACTAAACCTAGAACATGAATCCCACATAGGATTTTAGTTTGGTTTTTCCTCAGACTTTTCCTATAAATACAAGGCTCAATTACCTTCTTAAAACACACCGACATTGACTCTCATTGAGTTATAGAACAACTAAGTTGAATTTTCCTTAGTTGACTCTCCTTTCCCCCTAATACTCAGCTTTCTTGTTTATAAGCGGTTTATTTCTCTTTGATTTTGAATCGATTTCTCCAACTCTCTTTGAGTGGGAGGAATAGAAGACCTAGAGCGATCGCTCTTCGAGTCAATCGAGAAGCATCAACTCGAAGCATGTTGTAGTGTTAATCTCACCAAAATTCAAAGTGGAACTCTGATCCGGACGAACTCTAATAAGTCATCCCTGCGAATCAGGGTATCATGTTCATACCTCAAAATTAATTGGTATAAAACAATTAAAAGAACCACAAAATCATTATTTTCTTAAAATCATAACAAACCCCCTTCGCAAAAAGGGAAAACTGTATGGGTTTTGATTCTCATTCAATGGGATATATAGACAAGCTGTTTTATAGCTTCAAATCTAAAAATACCAAAAACACTCTTTTTTCCCAATTTAATATGTTTTAATATTATTTTAGGGAATGTATGGTTAACCTAGAATTCCCATTGAGGCTAGAGTTAACATCCCCTGTTATTGGCTTTTGATGTAATAAACCTCTTTTGTTTAATTTCATTATTTTAAAAGTTATATTATATGTCATTCATTCATTATATAAATTGCCATCTTAATATCTATTCATGAAAACCTTATTTTCATAAATCAACTGTTAAATGAAATGCCAAAATGCGAGTTATTGTAAATAAAAAATCTAGTCTCTGAGCTTAGTCCTTATTTGAAGGTTTAGTTATTTTTTGAGTCAAATTGGGTTTTCTTTCTTTTTTCCTTAAAAATTAAGGTGACAACTCTATCAATTTTCAAATAAAGATTAAAGAAATAATTTGGCCAAAGCTATCTTTAGTCTATGGGAAGCCACCCCTTTGATTTGAGCATCTCGGTGCTCAAGTGAGGCCTCACAGATGGCTAAATACTCATCTTGACTCTTTTAAGACGTTAGTGATTAGTAAATTTGCAAAGTTTCATTCAAGATTGGATGCTCTTGAGAACAATCAATGAGATTTATGCAAGGATTTGCCCCTTGGACTTACCATTAGTGACCTATTTGTCATTTATTCTCCATCTTACGATAATCCCTCAGCTTGACTAATGATCTTTTCCCCATTTCTTTATGTTTGATCACATTTAGTACATTTTGAGCTTGTAAGCTCTTGGTTAGGCATGCTAGTTAATTCTTTTTGTTATGTATGTTAGTGCTTTCATTTTTGTTCACTTTTAGTACTTTTGTCTTGGAACTAATTTGGATACCTTGTATTGTGCTATGTGTAACACCCTAAAAAACCTATATAGACTTAAGTGGACTAAAATAGTGGAAATTAATTAAGTTAATAAATAGAAAGAATTAGTTTAGTTGTAAACTTAGAAAAATTGGTTAACTAAAAGGACCATAATTGAGCTGTTATAGAGAGAGTGTTAATTTGTCAAATTGTATGAATAAAGGTACTCAAATGAATAATTAATAATAGAAAGAAATTAATTAGAAGTTAGTTACAAAGAAATGAAGACCTAATTGTGAAAAACTAGAAAAGTTTAAGGACTAATTAGAAAATTTTCAAGTTAGTGGAGGTTGAGACCACTATCTTTAGCATCTTCCATAATAATTAAAAGATAAAAATAATTATCATCATCCTTTTAAGTCATGGTCGGCCACATGTTCAATAAATAGCCAAGTAATATTTTGTATTTTTTGTTAATTATCTTTTATATTAAAAAGTTATATTAACACTTGTCCAATTATTAAAAAATTTCAATTTCTTTTACACCTTTTTTCATATTTCTATCAAATAACATATATATGAATTAAAAAAAAGAAAATAAAATACTGACTTATCCAATCCATTTTGGTCGTGAGCTTCCCTTTCCTCTTTTCAAAATTTTCTTCAACCTTTCTTCAAGAAAACTCATCTTTTCAAGTTAGAGATGGTGATGTCCTACACCAAGAGTTGATAATTAAGTAGTTAAAAGGTTATTTACATAGATTTGGTGGTAGAAAGTAGATAGAGATTCAAGGAGTTCAAAGGGAGAATTTATACTTTGATTGAGGTAATTTCAAGTTCTCATCTCTTAATTCAATTTAATGGTATAAATGAGTAGAATAATTATTGAATTTGAAGAGTTTAGGGTTAATTGTGAAAGTAAATGAGTTACAGGTTAGGGTTTCAATTATGTAAACCCTAGGTTTAGTGTTTGGTAGGAATTAATTTGATTAAGGTCGGAATTAATGTAATTCCATGTAAAATGAAATCTAAAATAAGTTTAATTAATGTGTAGTTCCAAGGAAAGGTGGTGATAATGGAGATAAAGATAGAGACCCTCACTTTTGTCTACTTTAAGTCAGGTGTGAAGGCTTATTTTCGGATTTTCTGTTAGAGGTGAGTAATGGATACACTATTAAACTTATATTTTAACCCATACATGTGATTTGAATTGTCTACCCTGTTGTATGGCCGAATCCTTTATGTTTCATTCTTTGACTTGTTACTTTGAATCTTGTCAAATTGAATATTGAATATTCATGAGAACCTTAATTAAGCCTTTATCTTTTGCTAATATGAAAATTTACCATGAATAGTTGAATGCCTTCATATTGGCCGAATCATACATTGAGTATGGTTGTAAAACCTTAATTTTCCATTATTTTAAGTTGTAAAACCTTTTATTCTATCTAAAAGAGCCATTTGTTATGAGATTCCTTGATGACTTTGAAATTTTTAGCTATTTACCTTGACTAGCCGAACTTTTCATAAAATAAATTTCTTGATATGCTAATTGTTCCATCTTGATAAATTGATAATGTTCCTTTATTTTACTCCTTGAAACCTTCCATTGTGATATTAAATGTGAAATTGACGTACATGTGAACTCAAGTATTAAATGACAAAAATAAGTAACCGATAAGATAAATAGGTTATTGATATCGACATTGTGCATAATGATATGTGGATCTTAACTAGGAGGGGGTTAACTGTCCTAGTCATAAGGTATGATCAACCTTATATATATGTGGGGGAGTATGCCTTAGTATTGGCCTCTACTCTCATATTGTAGACGTAGACCCAAAATTTTTGTCAAATCAATCCATTAGAGTTGTATTCATATCTGGATTTGATATCATATTGCCTACTTTGCTTCTTAATTGCCTTCATTCTTTATTTGGAATTATTTATCATAATCTGTTATTAATCCATTTATTGATTTAACTATAACCATCCTTGTGAGCTAACCTTGAATACCTAGTCTCACAAGTATAATAGTGTATCTATTTCTCACTGAGTTTTATACTCACTATGTGGTTATTTATATTTTTCAGGAGCGATATAGTCCCAAGTCATCTTCTTCTTCAAACTTGGGACTTCAAACTACATTATAAATTATTTCTTTTAATGGAGATATATGTAAATTCTTAGAATGATCCATGGATATTTTGAGATGTAGATAGTTTTGTAATTCATTATATGGTTAGTAATGACTTGTAGAATTGAATAAATTGACTTATGAATGTAATATTTAGTTTAATCTTATTTGAGCATATTTGATATCATATGAGAGCATTTGATTATTGTCTATCATAATTGATGAAATGTGATTAAATTATTGTAGTGAGAGAATTAGGGTGGTATAAAAGTGTTGTTCTTCACATATTGTGATTCTGGGTTTGATTTGATATGGGAATATAATGAATTTACAAAGAATACTCTGTCAAATTTTGGATAGTTAATTATGTGATTTGGAGTTCTATGGGTATTGGTAGCTTATGCTTATCCTATACCCTAGGACCTTCACACTTCTAGAGTGGGAATGTGAAAAAATTGGTATCAGAGCAAAAGAATAAAGATATTACCTAATAATAAAATATATGCATGTTTAATGTCACTAGGATATAGGTGTTCCATAGAGCATAGGATTTTCCTTATAGTATTTTATAGTTATTCTTGATAAATGTGTTTATTTGCGTTGTCCGTTACTTAATATACTCTTTTGCTTCCTTTTATAGAAGAAGAGGACAAGTTAGGAGGGGACCACCATTTGTGTAAGACTGGTGGAAGTGGATGTAGCTCCTAACATGGAAGAAGTTGTGGAACCACATAGAGGTATAAGAATAATAGGAAGGGAAGAAGAATTGATGGAAGAAATTGAAGAGTTAAGAAGGGAACTTGTTGAATTGAGGCAAGCTAAAGTAGAACCACCACTAGTACCTATTCCATCACAAATGTTTGTACCTCCTCAAAGCACGTAAGGCGAACCAGTGGCGAGACATGTAGCAAGAGGGATAATTAATGAAAGGGGAGTTACTATGTTTAATTTCCTAAAATTGGGGTTACTAGAGTTCAAAGGGAAAGAAAGAGAAGAACCAACTAGTTTTATAGAGCAAGTAGAGAAAGTAATAAGGAGATTGCCTTGTAATATTGCAAGGGCAATTGAGTTAGTGGGTTTGTTACTGAAAGAAAAAGATTGGACATGGTTTGACGACTATATTGAAGAGCAGTTATACAGTGAAGCTCCTCTAACTTGGAAACTGTTCAAAAGAAGTATGATGGAGGAATTTCTTACAGAGGGAGAAAGAGAAAACAAAATTGCACAATTTAAGCTATTGAAGTAAAAGAATATGAGTGTCTCTGAATATGCTATAGAGTTTATTAGGCTGAATAAGTATACTAAACATGTAGTTCCTACTAAAGCTGCCAAAATTAATCATTTCAGGAGAGGTGTGAATGCTTTTTTACATAAGGCATTATTGACTGTTGAGTTTACTTCTCTCACTAGGCTTATTGACAAAGAAAAATAGATGAAGACAAAGTACAAAGAATAAATAGTAGAGAGGGAGCAGAAAAGGAAGAATAATGTTAGAGGGTGTAGCAACTAGAGTAGAGGAGCAGGTGCTAGCACCCAATATAGGGTTTATAAGCCAATGAGTTAGCCATTTTAAAATCAATCTTTCGGTGGTTTGGTAGAGGTCAGAGTAGCTCTAATGTGGGGTCTTCATCTCCTAGTATGACAAGTAGTATTTTTAGAACACAATAGCAGGATCAGAACATTCCCAGTTGTGGTAAATGTGGGAAAAGACATGCAAAAATTTATAGATAGGAGTATACAGCCTGCTTAATGTGGACATAAAGGCATTTTATTAAAGATTGTCCGTGGTCGGGAAATCAAAACATACATCTGTTGCATCTTAGCCTATAATTCAAATGAACCGCAATGAGAATAGAAGTAGTGTAGGTAGAGGTAGGAACTAAGGAGCAAATTGGGGAACTGACCAATTAGCTACAGGGAGGGGTAAAGATAGAGTTTTTGCTTTGAATCAACAGGAAGCTCAAACATCTAATACCACTATTATAGGTATGGTTCCTATCCAGAATGTATTAGCATGGGAGTTATTTGATTCGGGGGCTACTCATTCTTTTATCTCACTTGATTTTGTACTTAAATTAGGAAAGGGTAGAGAACAATTGAATAAACCCTTAGAAATTTCTACCCCCTTAGGTCAGAGTGTGGATGTGAATAATGTATATAGAGCCTGTATTGTAGAAATTAAGGGTAGAAAACTCCCAGTAGACTTGATAAAATTACCCATATTAGAGATCAATGTGGTACTGGTAATGAATTGGTTGTCTCAACATTATGCCACCATTGATTGCCGAGCGAAAATAGTAGAGTTCAAACCTGAGGGACAAGAGAGTTTTATATACTAGGGGAGAATTATGATGCAATGGTAAGGATGAAATCAACAACTAGGACTACGAGACTTTTAAGGAAGGGATGCCAAGAGTATTTGGTGAGTATTGTTGACGCACAGATAACTTCATAGGAGATTAAACAAATTCCACTGGTAAAGGAATTTTTAGATGTGTTTCCTGAAGATTTACCGGAATTACCACCTCAAATGATAGAATTTGAAATAAAAGTTCTACCATATACAAATCCAATATCCATTTCTCCATATAGAATTGTTCCATTGGAGTTGAAGGAACTAAAAGTTCAATTACAAGAGTTACTTGATAAAGGTTTTATTAGATCCAACAGTTCATTGTGGGCTGCACTGATGTTATTTATAAAGAAGAAAGATGGTTCACTTTAGATTGTGTAGATTATTGACAATTAAATAAGGTGACGGTCAAAAATAAATATCCCCTTTCCAAGATTGATGATTTATTTGTCCAGTTGCAACGACCAGGTTATTTCTTTAAAATTGACCTTAGATCGAGTTATCATCAACTTCATATTAAAAAAAAAAGATTATCGAATACTGCTTTTAGAACCCTATATGGTCATTATGAATTTTAGTGCTGCCATTTGGGTTAATAAATGCTCATGTTGCTTTCATAGATTTAATGAATCGTGTCTTTAAACCATACTTAGACAAGTTTGTCATTATTTTCATTGATGACATACTCATTTATTATAGAAGTAAAGAAGAACATAAGAAGCACTTGAGAATAGTACTGCAGACCCTACGGGAACACAAATTATATGCTAAATTATTAAAATGTGAACTTTGTCCTAACGAAGTATGCTTTTTGGGCATGTTTTTGGCAAAGGTGGTATTAAAGTAGATTTGAAGAAAGTGGAGGCAGTAGCTAATTAGCTTAGGCCTACGAATGTAAAGGAGATTCACAGTTTTCTTAATTTGGTTGGGTATTAGAAGAGATTTGTCAAAGATTTCTCCAAAATAGCTGCACCTTTGACATGATTAATAAGAAGGCAAGTGAAGTTTCAATGGGATAATCAGTGTAAAGACAGTTTCCAAAGACATAAAGCATGTCTAACTTCGACTCTTGTACTTGTGTTACCATCTGATTGTGGGGAGTTTATAGTTTATTGTGATGCTTCTATAGTGGGATTGGGATGTATCTAGCTACATTTTAGTACTGCATTCCATCTATAAATTGATGGTCAATCAAATAGAATGATTCAAACTTTATAAGATATGCTTTGGTTGTGTATATTGGATTTTGGAGGCAACTGGGATCAATACTTGCCACTAGTGAAATTTACTTACAACAATAGTTATCACTCCACCATTGTCATGGCACCATATGAAGCTCTTTATAGAAGGAAATGTAGATCCCCAGTATGCTGGGTAGAACCAGGAGATAAACAATTAGAAGGTATAGAGTTGATTAAAGTGATAATGGAGAAAGTGTCGATTATTAATGAAAGAATGAAGACTGCCTTTAGTTGGTAATAGAGCTATGTGGATCTAAAAAGGAGAGATGTGTATTTTTCAATTGGAGATCATGTGTTTCTTAAAATTTCTCCACTGAAATTTGTGAAGAAAGGAAAGCTCTCTCCAAGATATTTGGGGCCATTTGAAGTGCTTGAAAAAGTAAGGAATGTATCTTATTGTCTGACTCTTTCACTAGGCCTTAGCCATATTAATTCGATATTTCATGTATCTATGTTGAGGAAATACTTACCGGATCCATCACATATACTTCAACCTCAAGCTATAGAAGTAGATGAAGAACTGTCATATGAAAAAGTATCGGTGCAAATAATGGATTGACAAGTTAGGAGGCTAAGGAATAAGGAAATTTCGATAGTGAAAATTTTATGAAGAAACTATAACATGGAGGATTATACATGGGAGAATGAGTCAGAAATACAAAAAAGTATCCCAATTTATTCCAAACATGATGTTAATAAATTTTAATGTACGAGGATAAATTTTATTGTGAGAGGATAGGGTTTAAAACCCTAGGAAACCTATATAGACTTGAGTAAACTAAAATATTGGAAATTAATTAACTTAATAAATAGAAGGAATCAGTTTAGTTGTAAACCTAGAAAAATTGGTTAGGTAACTAAAAGGACCACAATTGAGTTGTTATAGAGAGAGTTTTAATTTATCAAATTGTATGAATAAAAGTAATCAAATTAATAATTAATAATAGAAAGAAGTTAATTAGAAGTTAGTTAAAGAAAAATAAGGACCTAATTGCAAAGAATTAGAAAAGTTTAAGGACTAATTATAAAATTTTCAAATTAGTAGAAGTTGGGACAAGCATCTTTAATATCTTCCATGATAATTAAAAGACCAAAATAATTATCATCATCTTTTTAAGTCATGGCCGGGCACATGGTCAATAAATAATTAAATAATTTTTTTGTATTTTTGTTAATTATCTTTTATATTAAAAAGTTACATAAATACTTATCCAATTATTAAAAATTCTTAATTTCTTTTACACCTTTCTTCATATTTCTATCGAAAATAGTGGTCGATAGAAATATGAAGAAAGGTGTAAAAGAAAAGAAAAGAAAACACTAACTTATCCAATCTATTTTAGTCGTGGGCTTCCCTTACTTCTCTTCAAAATTTTCTTCAACCTCTCTTAAAGAAAACTCATCTTTTCAAGTTAGAGATAGTGATGTCTGACTGTCCTAAAATATATATTAAATAGAAGGAATTAATTTAGTTGTAAAACTAGAAAAATTAGTTAAGTAACTAAATGTCACACCCCAACACTACTGGTGCAACGGTCCTAGGGCAAGGGTAGGCATAAGGACACCATAAACCCGTAGAACCATTAACTAAACCTGTCTCAACATAACAACATATACTTATTCAATGCAAAATATCATATCTCATAAATTATCATTTTATATCATAACATCTCTACTTGTTTCTTACCGATTAAAAGACAGTTCTTACATCAATAAGGAACAAAGAAGAATCTACAAATGCCAATTCATATCTATCTACAGGGCTTTAAGAGAGTGCTTTTTAATAGACATAATTATATATATAGATAACAAAATAATATCCAGAATAATTACATCCAAGCTTCTTATGTAGAAGAAATCAAGAAGCTCTATCCTCTGGATTAGCTCTCTCTCGAGCTACACTAGCACCTGAAACCACTGAAGAGGGATGAGTCTTCAACTCAATAAGATATGAACAACATAATGCTTTAGGTTAATGAAGAATCTGAGTAACAAATCATGATCATATACATATACATATACTTGGCATGAAAGAATATTAAACTTGTACTTGAAGAATAATATGAGTGCTTACAATAAATAACACTATCAAATCATATCATAAATTAAATCATGGTTCTCATTTAGAACATAAGAATGCCTGCAAAAGATGGCATTATCAAATCACATATATGATAGAATTAATATCATATCATAATGTATCAGTAGCCTTGCTACTTTAACATGCACATATGCTTATGCAAGCATATGTCTAGAGCTCATGGCCCCCCTCTAGGTGGAACACTGATAAAAATCCTATCAGTTGGGCTCCCATTGTACACATGGACCAATGAATTTACTCTCACTGGGAAAAATATTCTATACTTATGTATATCAAAGGGTCATTATAATAAAGTATTCTAAAAAATTCAAATTGGTCAAGAGACCATTTATCATGCATATCAAAGGCTCATTCATGATCTTGGTCCAAGAAAAATAACCAAGTCATTCTTATATATTAAATAATTTCATTAAGAAGGTTATCAAGTAAGAATTTCATATCATAAAGTACATATATGAATATTTAACAATTTATCTCATAAGGAGAAAATATACATTTATATAATTCATAACTTACCTCTCAGCAAAACTTTCCATAATTTAGCTCAACATTGATTAGATGAAAATCCTCATCAAATCCTTGAATTATCCAAGCCTAATCAAAATCCCCAAATTCTACAAATTAGGGTTTCCTTAATTAATAATACATAATATGGTTCCTTAAAATTTTAACCATCTTATAGTCTCTATTATTGTTTCCTAACATCAATTTAATTCATCTCTTAAAGAAAATCTGAAAAATAAGAACATAATTACTATCCACGTCACTATTCATCAAAACTCATAAATTCTGGTATCTACCATATTACTCATAATTAATAGACTTAAATGCTCATAATAGGTTCCATATAACTCATAAATAACTACTCTAACTACCAAAAAAAAAAAATATTAATCTAAAAAAAATGGAGTTTGGAGAAAATCACCTTATTTCCCAAAAAATGAGCTCTTGAAGGATTTGAGCTTGAAATGATGATTAAGTCTTTGAATGAGTTAATTTAGTGATTTAATGCATTAATCCTTAGTATTAATGCATTAGAAAACAAATGGAACATATTGGAGAGAAATAGGAGAAGAAATGAAGAAGGAAGAAAGAAAAGAAAAGAAGTTATCGTGAAATAATGGCTACTGCATCTCTTTAAAATAAGCTATTGCCTCTCTAATGTTCCACTTCGCCAAATCTACTACAGTAAACCCACTTCGCCAATTCTCACTTCGCTAATTCCACTTCGGCAATCCCACCTCGCTAATTCTCCACTTCGCTAATCCCACTTTGGCAATCCCACTTCACCGAATTCCACTTCGCTAATCCCACTTTGTAAATCCCACTTTGCAGAATCCCACTTCGTAAATTCCACCTCGCCAATCCCACTTTGCAAATCCCACTTCTCAGAATTTCACTTCGCAAAATTCCACTTCGACAATTCCGCCTCGTGAATCCCACTTCGCAAATCCCACTTCGCAGAATTCCACTTCTGCAATTCCACCTCACCAATCCCACTTCAAAAATTTGTCTTCGCAGAATTCCACTTCGTAGAATTCCCTTTCGCAGAATTCCCCTTCGCAGAATTCCACTTCACCAATCCCACTTCGCAGAATTCCACTTAAAACCAGCTCGCAAATGAGCTACAGACATCCAAACTCCTCCATTCTTTTTATCACTTAAAATAGACGCTCAGGGGTCCAACATATCTAAAATTTGGATCAAAAGGAGATCTACACAATTTATGATGAATTTCTAAATTTCACCCAGATTTTACTCTCCAAGCACTATTCGAGCAGGTCTGATTCAATCAAATCTGTCTTGAGCTACAATCTCCAATCTCCTTGAAATTTTACAACCATCAATATAGCACATAAATGAACATCTTTCATGTTCACACTTTGATTTGCTTAGCCTCTAACATTCTCAAAATAACAAACAACTCATACTTACTGCAGGAAATAAAGAACTAGACAAGCTCTGGTCAAGGAAGCCTATCTCCTCACACACACAATTTTTTTTTTTACAAATCGGTTCTATAGATTTAAAAGATAAGATATAAATCTACAACTCTTATGCTTTACACTTTTCTAAATTATTCCTTTAAGATCATAAAAATTGATTCAGAAGATCCTTCTAAACACAAATTCTGAAATTCTTAAAACTCTAATCTATTCATAATCATCTCAACAAACATGCATAAAATAAAATAAATAAATAATATATATATATATATATTTATATATATATATATCAGGTATTACACTAAAAGGACCATAATTGAGCTATTATAGAGAGAGTATTAATTTGTCAAATTGGATGAATAAGGATACTCAAACGAATAATTAATAATAGAAAGAAGTTAATTAGAAGTTAGTTAAAGAGAAATGAGGATCTAATTACGAAGAACTAGAAAAGTTTAATGACTAATTAGAAATTTTCCAAGTTAGTGGAAGTTGGGACCACCATCTTTAACATCTTCCATAATAATTAAAAGACCAAAATAATTATCATAATCCTTTTAAGTCATGGCTGGCCACATGGTCAATAAATAGTAAAATAATATTTTGTATTTTTGTTGATTATCTTTTATATTAAAAAGTTATACAAATACTTATCCAAATATTAAAAATTCTCAATTTCTTCTACAACCTTTTTTTATATTTCTATCGAACAATATATATATAATTAAAGAAAAGAAAAGAAAACACTAACTTATCCAATCCATTTTGGCCGTGAGCTTCCCCTCATTCTCTTCAAAATTTTCCTCAACCTTTCTTCAAGAAAACTCATATTTTCAAGTTAGAGATGGTGATATCTGATCGTCTTACAATATATAGTGTAAAAGTATAGGCTATGGTTATACTCACAAATATACAATTAATGTCATTCTCTACCAGAAAGACTTGATCGAGGTAAATGCAATTGATGGTTGTTACAATTTAAAATAAAAAAAATAAAGAAAATAAAATCCTAAACACTATAATTAAGGCTTTTAATTGCAAAGAAAATTAAATGAGAGTTTTGAGAAATTAATTGAGAAAGAAATAGGCCAACTAAATCAGTAACCTGAGGGATAGAGAGAGAGAGTGAGCAAGTGCGCTTATGAACAAGAGTGAGCTTTTATGAGTGTTTGTGAGCAATTATGAGCAATTGTGAACAAAGAGAATGATTAAGAGCAATTATAAGAGTTTTGTGAGCAATTGTATTTTTGAGCAAAAGTAAGCAAAAAGAGAGGAATTAAAAGGTAAGCATTGTGAACACAATAGCAAAATCGAGAATTGGAGAATTTAGAGAAAATGAGGTTAAGAGAGAGAAGACAATCTAACCAAAATCAAAATAAAATAGCATAAGTAATAAATAGCAATTTAGGATTCAAAGTAAACGGATAAATTAATATAATATAGTTCACGTTTTAATTAATTTCATAACCATTCAATCAATTCAATTATACCTACTATGATTGGCAGTATACAATTAAATAAATTAACAGGGTTAAGAGAATAAATATATTTGATTGATAGACCCTTTCGAATTGTTTACTCGTTGATCACAACCACAAACAACCTGTGATTAATCAAATACATAAATCAATGTGAAAATAAATTGCAATACAAATCGTTGCAAGTTTTACAGTACGAAAAATGGGTCTACCACTAGATATATACAAGATATAATTAATTGTACAACTTCACATCGCCATTCATAAAATATCACATAAAAGAATAATATAATGTTTGCATATTTGGATAAATCACACTAATCCTAAAGAAATGGAAGGAAAAATGAAGTCTCTAACAACCTAACAAATATATTGCATAATCTGTTTAAAGTAAAGCATATTATACATTCATACATTTAATACCCTAAGATAAAGAAAGAAAATGAGAAATAAATTTATACAAGTAAATTATTAACAAGGCTTTTAGAGTCTTAAACTTGCTTTTGGGCCTTATTGCTTATGGGCCTGTTTATCTTTTACTCATTCTTAGACTTTGTGATCCTCATATTATTTATTTAATTATTGCATCCCTACATGATTAGTCCATTCAACAAAAGGTATACAAACAATATACTTCACAAAACAATCATGCTTCCTTCAATCAATCATGTCAAGATTCATATTTGCATATGCAGTATGCAAAATATTTTATTAAGCCATTTTAATTCTTTTAGTTTATGTACATATGATCAAAACATGTCAAAAATAATGACTCGTATACATAATTTTTCTCAGATCAAATTTTAATCATCTAACCTAATCATGGCATACTAACCTATAAAACATATTTCTATTTACATGACAATCAAGTTTTCTTTTATTCAACTATACTTTGTTCATCTTTAGGATCATACTTAAATCATGCATTTATAATATCATTTAAAATATTCAATAAAAATTAATAGCTATTTCATCATATGATTGCATTTTAATTTACTTAGAACTAAGTCATTCATGCTAAAAATGATTTTAATGCAACATGTATGCATGCTTAATCACATGTATTTAAGCCAAAATATTTTAGTTACTAAACAAATTCATTTAGTTTAGTAGCTAATCATACCATTATGTTCAACTTAAAGTCATTTTAACATATATTTAATCATACCATATCATTGCATAGTAATACACATACCAAATTTCAAGTTTAAGACTTAAATAAGCAACAGGATAATAAATATGGAAAAACATATTTAAATTAGCACCATTTACCCTAACATGCATCTAAATCAATTAAAATTATCATTTAATCACTTAAATTATGTTTCATAAGTTTACATGGATCATATATATCATTCTTGTACAAGAATAGCATTAAAATTACAAAACAAAGAAAGAAAATGAAATAGAGCCTCATGGACCATTGAAGGGTCGGGATGACCCTAGGAAGGGCCATTTAGTTTCGGCTTGCCTACTATGGACTTTTAATAGTTTTTAAGAGTTTCGGGTCTGATTTTTGCCACCCTTCAATCCCGATCACCCAAATCTTTTATTTTTAATTTTTTCAAGGATCTCAACTCAATAAAAATTAATTTCAAACTTTTATTAAAATAAAATAATAGCTCTATCAAAGTGTGTGTGTGTGTTTATGATAATGTGTCTTAATCATACCTTTCTAAGTTTTCTTTTACATTAATTCTTTATTTATTTTTAAACATGATTATTAAAAATTAAAGATCATTATTTAAATTCTTAATCAAGCCCATGTTATTCATATACAAGAATTTACAAAGAAAAAAAAAGAAAGAAAATGATCATACAGATTGTTACCAATCCATATGATTATGTTAATTGATTCACATCTTGTAAACAAGAAAATAAATAAACAAATCAAATACTACTCAAACCTGGATACATTAAGACTCGGTAATTTGTCCTCAGACTTTTGTTCTTCTCGAGGATGATAGGATGAACTCAGATTCAAGAGTGTTGATTGCTTTGAGGAAGTTGCTTGGTCGCCGAAGTGACTTTTAATCAAGGCTTTGATTCATTATACTTTGAGAAACATAATCAATAAGCTTTTTTATGATAAGTTTTTGAAGAAAAAGGATGACTTAAGATTCAAAGGCAAATTCTAATTTTCTTTCATGAGAAGTTTAATTTCAAAAGATTTATCTTTTGATTTCAAAAATTTTTAAGGTTTGATTTGAAAGGAATCAATTAAATACAAATAAATGATGAATTCAATAGCTTAATTTTTAGGATTTAATTCCAAATATTCAGTTTCAATTTTCTTTATAAAACTTTGATTTCTCAAACTTAGTGTTTTCTCCCAAAATTCGGATAGAATTTTCAATCCCTAAAAAGTGAGAATGATGGGATATTCATAAGATCCAAGAACCCTGTTCAGCTCTCTTAAACAGGAAAAAAGCAAGCCAAAATTTTCCATTTAGTTTTATTTAGATTCCTAAATAATTAAAATTCCTAAACAATTTAACTAATACTTCCTAACTAACTTCTAAGTTACTTGCTAACAAAGGGTTTTGAAACTTCCGTTTTAGTTTTAAAACAAATCTTCCCTTTTAATTAAAATACTATAAAGGAAAAAGAACAATATTTAAAAGCTAATTAGGCAATAAAACAGACCTAAGAGCCCCAAAATCTAAAGAAAAATCGAACCATGGAGTGGTCGCATGGGCTAGGAGTGCCTCACCGCAAAAGCCCAGGGTCGTAGGGCCAGACAGCCTTGGAGTAGGGCCATCAGGCCCAGGGACTGCCCATGCAACCTTGGGTTGGCATGGGCCTGTCGGCTTCCCGTGTATCTATTTTCATGTTCAAATCTCCGAACATGACCCGAAACTATCCAAAATAATTTTAGTTAGTATTTTAATTTTTTTTATTAAAATATTAATTTGGATCAACCCTGGGTCAATAGGGGCCATTGGCTTGTCTTTTACGATGGGCCCATTGACCTCACACATGCCCAATTTTGAATCCAGACCTCCAAATATAGCCTGAAACTCCCTAAAATGATTCTAAATAATATTTTAACTATTTTTTATTAAAATATTAATCCAAATCATCAATTGTTAATACAAAAAATCCTAGCAATCTCATTGATCCAAAAAGATAAAAGCAATCATTTGACAAGTAATTTCATTGCGCAATCCCAGTTTTTAATGCCTTATAATTGGGCTTTGGCTTGGGCACAAGGTATATCAAAATCAGGTGTCAACAATAATTATTTATTAATTGTCTCGTATTATAAATTCTAGAGCTTTGTATTATCATTTATCTTTATTGCTTCAATTTTCTATATTTTAGTACAATTGACTTTCGTGGAGGATAATTGAGTTTCCTCGTTCTAGTTGTTACATTGTTATGTTAAGTATGAATTGATTGTTAATGTTTCAATATGTATGAGATGATAGCTCAAAGTGGCATTAATTTGATTTGTTATATACATTTTGCTTAACAAATGGGTCATAGCTCTTGTTTTATGACAGCTACAACTTTCATATTGCAGTTTCTTTTTGTTTATGTACCATCAGGCTTACTATGGATTTCAGAAGCCTTAAACTTTCCTATTCCCTAGTGTCGGTCACGTGCCCTCGGGTTCGGATAGTAGCATTTATAATTTGTGCTTAGTACTTAATAAAGAGTGGTTTAATAATATCATTACAAGAAGAACATGCTATGAACTCAAATCTAGTGATTTAGTCAAGCAATGATGTCTAGTTAAATCATGCATAATGATCAACATATAAAATTTTTATAAGATTTAAGGGACTCCTACTACCTTGCAAAAATAATGGATTCATTTTTGGAAAATAATATTCAATTTAAGAATTGATTTGCATTCAAATTGACATTTAAAATGTATAATTAATCACATCAATCATAGATGTACTAGCATTTATGATGCATAATTATAGCAAATAATTTATGCATTCAAAGATTTTAATATTTTTGCATCATATATTAGCTAATAATAGTGTGAAATTAAATCTAAAACATAAGAAGTATAGAAAATATATTTGGAGTGGTGTGGATAGTCTCAAAGATCATATAACATTGATGTGCTTTTAGTAGGTGGGAGATGAAGATAAAGTAGACATGTATCCCCTTGTGATTGGTAGAGAATATTACCTTTTGATAAGGGTAAGGATGTTGTGCTTTGGTATGGCTGAGTACTTGTACATTGGATATATGTCAGGCTTTGATTGAAGGAGCAAAGATCATATGTGTGTGATGTACTAATACACTGATACGTGGGATAATTTGAAAGTTTGTCCATAGTTGAACTTGAAAAATGACGTTTTGAGTATAACCGGATTGACTTAGTGTATAGAGACCATGTCAAGGAAAGTTTGATGGTGGTTTGTCACACTCTTACCAGTGATTGTGACTTTGATGCTATTTTGATGGCCTAGTGTTGATTTTCGATAGAAAATGAATCTTCAGTGAATATTGAGATTTTTGAGCCTTCATCAACTTAAAAAAATATATAGAGCACACAAAGGTTAAATTTTGTACCTGAATTTGATTTTTTCAACCAAAAAAGAGAAGGAGAGACACAATTTTTTATGTTTTTTCTCCACAAACAACTCCATTTAATGAGTTAAAAATTACCTCATTCCACTAATAGAGAACATATAGTATGAAGGAGATGGATAAAGCCTGTAAACAAGCAAAAGCAGGATTATGTGCTCTCAGGACTGACATATTTGAAAGTTTCTAATGTCTAAGACAGTAGGCTAGTGAAAAAATAAAGAGGATATGGAGAGTGTGTTAAAGTGGGGATCTAAATGCCCTTTATTTACCTCTTCTTTATATAGAAGAAAAATAAGAAATATCTCCAAGTTAATAGAGGTTAATTTTAGTCCTTATCAAAATAATAAATGCATTTTTTAATTTTAATTTTAATATTTTAAAAATATAAATTCAATTAATGGATAATCTATGAGTAAATTTTATGGAAAAACTTTTTTAGGAATAGAATAAAACAAAGAATATATTAAAGTTTGCTACAATGGGTTGACACAAAAGCCCCTACTATGGATTTATTTAACGACTAAGATTAAAACTTAATGTCACGATCCGGTTTTCCGGACCGTTACGGTCCTAGGGCATGTTTTAATCAAACCAAATTAGGGATTTCCATCAATTAGCATCAATTGATGTAAATTGACTTCAAACCCATACAATTGAACCTGAATAACACCTAAATAATCAATCAAACCAAACAAAACTCATTCTTACCTCAACTATAGCAAAGTGGC
>CANXYC010028507.1:0-49165 GCA_948193065.1 Aleurites moluccanus
CTTCACCGATCTGCAATTCGATGGCCTCTGGTTTGCTTCGATGGAGGTTGCCGGAATTTCGGATGGAGAGGAGCTCGTCAAGGCTTGAAAAACCCGTGCCGATGGTGGCTGAATCGGCTTGCCGGATTCAAGCCTTGCTTCCGGTGGAGTTCGACTTCAGATCGATGGTCTTTTGGAGCAGAACTCGTTGCTGGATGCCGGAGCTTTTCGTCCGACCGGAGCTGGAAACGGACAGGAGAATCGAGGTGTCAAGACTGTGCTTGACTGAGCTTTGATTTGTTATTTGCTCACCGGTGAAGCAAGCTCGACGAGGATCGTGACTACTTCGACAGTTCTGGACAGCCGGAGCTCGTGACCAAGCAGTCGGATCTCGACCAGCGATTGAGATTCGGACAGGAGCAACTGGTGGGTGTGGAGCTGCGGTCTGTGCTGGGAGTCGCTGAGAGAGAGCTGCGGTTGGTGCAACGAGCCAAGCAAACTGAGTCAAGCAACGAGTCAAGCAAATCCTTGTTGCAACTGAGTTTAGCAAATCCTTGTTTGGCAACTGAGTTCAGCAACGAGTCAAGCAAATCCTTGTTGCAATTCTGCGTAATGGGACAAAACAGTTTCAGAAGCAAAATTTGGGTTTGCTTTCAACAATCAACCAATTCAATTGTCACAAAAAATTTTTTTTTCTTCAAATCGGAATAATGCTTCAAGATTGTTAGAGTTTAGGACAAGCAATATGCGATTGCTTGAAGTATTTCACCCTAGATATTTAGTTTGGAATACCTAGCATGCTGCTCCCAACTAGCATATATATAGGTTTACACTAGGGTTAAACCAATTAATGGGCTCTTGCCCATTAAGCCCACTACAAAGATTCATTATCTATTATGCCTTATATTAGAACATATATTAGGGATATTAATATACCCAACACAATTGGCTGGGATTTGAACGGACAAGCCTCATCTTTTTGACTTGACAAATCCAAGATGTTATTACTTTCTGAATTTGAACCGTCTAAATCATCTCCATTGTCTTCTGCTTCGATTTCATTATATTTTATCCAATTTTATTTTAATTAGAGCTAATTGTATCTGTGTATATTCAATTCATTTGATTTGAGTTCAATAGAATACGAGTTTTGTGTATTTGATGATATTATATAATATTAGTTTATGTCAAGTGTTTTGGTGAATGAAAGCATTGAATCTGTTTGATAAAATGACTAAGAGAGAGCTTTTAATGTTTATGGGGTTATGCAAGGAAGAAATGTTAGAGGAAGTCAAAACTCTGGTTTAAACTTTGAAAAGAAATAGCAACATAATGAGTTTAGAGAGTTATAATATTTAGTTATTGGGTTTGGTCAGACATGGGAACCTCTTGGAGGCTCAATTAGATTATTAAAGAGATGCTAGCTATTGGCATTGAGCCTCACATACTCCATTAATATTTGCTACACAATGGAGCAAAAATATCAGAAGCAGAAGAATTGGTAAAAAGCGAATGAGAAGGGTTATGATGTGGATACTGTGACTTGCAGTATTGTAATTGAGTGTCTTTATAATAATGGATTCTTTTGCATACTAGCAGTTCAAAGAAGAACAGAAATAAAAGATAAAAGAGAGAGGAGAGAAAATGTTTAAAGGGAATATATATTTTTCTTTTCAAAGTCATATATTTCATTAAAAGTATAATTATCTTTTTCATTAAAATTCACGGTAAAGTATCTAAATTTGAATAAAATGATAAAAGATGTTATTTACTTAAAAATTTTATTTTAAAAATAAAATTTTAAAAATGCCGTTTTAAAAAAAATTATCACGTTAATTTTTTTTTTAACTTCTTAACGATATTTTAAATTAATTATTTAAATACTCATAAAACTATTTATTATTTTTTAAACTTATAAATAATATTTTATATTTATTTTAAATACATTCAAATATTTTTTAATTCGTCTATCGATCTAAAATGTTAGTAATTTATTAATAAATTTAATTTAAAGGTAGGGAAAAAATAATAATTTATCATCTTATTTTCTTTTTAATTAATATAGAATTACACTATAATAAGTTAATTTCTCTAAATCTCCTTATATTTTTCTTAGAACAGGGATTATAATTTAAAACAAAACAGCAGAAAATAAAGGAAAGAATTAATATATATATATATATATCCAAAAGAATCTTTATTTATTTCCAGTTTATAAATCTGATTTTTGTTTAAGGGTCCGCGCAACCTATTCATAATCTTGCACTAAAATGAGATAAGTACAAATGACAACTAATAATATTAAATAAAAGAAAAAAATGAAAAA
Source organism: Aleurites moluccanus (assembly GCA_948193065.1). Taxonomy (NCBI): domain Eukaryota; kingdom Viridiplantae; phylum Streptophyta; class Magnoliopsida; order Malpighiales; family Euphorbiaceae; genus Aleurites; species Aleurites moluccanus. Next base: position 2,306 of record CANXYC010028507.1, read on the forward strand.
TGAAGAAAAATGGAATCTAATCAAATAATGAATATGGATGGCATCGGGATGATATTGCAAGTCTTTTTTTTTTTTTAACAAGATGAACATGATATTAAATTTTATAAATTATAAAAAAATATTTTTTTATTAAATAAAAAAATTATATTAATTTAAATATTTTATTATTCATTAATTAAATATATGAAATAAGTCCTTATATTTAATATAAATAAAAAAAATTTATAAATAAAATTTGAATATGAAATCAAACTTTGGTCCAAACATTACAAGTTTATTCTCAATTTAGATTTTATATTTTCTTGTGTTATATATTTTATTTTGTTTTTTTTATGCTTTATTATTAATTTTTTTAAAAATATTTTAATAATTATATTTTTATATAAATAATATAATATATAAAAAAACATAAAATTACGTGGCAGAGCTTGTCTTTTACAAATACTAATCGTGACTATCTATTACAAATACTAATATCTTTTCTGACTAAAACTGAAAGAAAATAAATACCAATATCTTTCTCTATCCTTTTTAATGTAAAAATTAGATAATTCTAAAAGATTGAATGTACCTTTTTTATTTATTTTTACTCTTTATGATAATAAGATCTGTAAAGTATTAAAGAAGTTGAATTGGATAAATTTATTATAAGAACAGTGGAGGCAGTAAGCAACGGTACTATTCAGTTTGGCAGTTCCCTAAAGGGCAATTGGGGAATTATGAAAAAGTTAACGGAAACTAATATTTTTTGGCAAATAAAAATATATATCTCTGTATACAAAAGGCAAACTTAGTGGGCGGCAACTGAATTTTTCTCACTGATCTCTCTCCTCCTCCTTCTTTCCCTCGTTTTTTTTTTCTCTCTTTTAACCTGTTTTTTCTTTTGCTTTTTCTTTTTCTTTTTTCATTTTGAGTCAATCTAATTGCAATTCTAAGACCTTGAGAGGGTATCTCTATGTTTCTGTTTGTTCTTTTCCTTTCTCTCTACCTCTTTTGATATCTATTTTGAGTTTAGAGTCATAATAAGAGTTTTTGAACAAGGTATAGCTAGGCTATGGCAGCTCCAAAACCAGAAGAGATAAGTCACCCTCCAATGGACCAACTTCAAGGTTTAGAGTACTGTATTGACTCTAACCCATCTTGGGGTATGCCCATTTCTATTCTTTTTTCCCGTATTCCTTAGTTAAAATCTCATTTTCGGTATATATATAATTAAAGTTCACTCCTTTTTTCAATTTACGTATGTGAGAGCAGGGGAAGCTATAGCTTTGGGTTTCCAGCATTACATTTTGGCATTAGGAACTGCAGTTATGATCCCTTCATTTCTTGTTCCTTTGATGGGTGGTGATAATGTGAGTCCATTTTTATCTTCAATTATATCAACAATCAACATTAGTTCTATTTATGTAATTGAATCAATTCGTAAAAACTTCGAATGTTTTGGGGCTAATTTTGATGGCTCTGCAGGGTGATAAAGTAAGAGTAGTACAGACTCTGCTTTTCGTTGAAGGGATCAATACACTTCTACAGACACTATTTGGAACGCGTTTACCCACCGTGATTGGGGGTTCTTATGCATTTATGGTCCCTATCATATCAATAATTCATGACCCTTCTTTGATGAGCATTCAGGACAATCATGTGGTTAGTCTAATTTTTATCTGTCCTCCATTTTTTCACCTTCCAATTCCATTTGGGAGAACTTCGAGAGTTCTTTTTAGTAAAGTGTAAGTGTGACCCACTTACCTAATTAGCTTGTGCGGCATCCAAAGAAATCTAGTTGTAGTCCTTGTTTTAAAGCATGTGCAGTATCCAAAGTCAAACCACTCTATGTAGTTTAAAGATTGTTAATTGAGTGAACAAATGTAATATAATATAATGTTTAACAATTATATTGATTTGTAAAAATTTTGACAAATTTGCGCGTCATACTCACATTATTAGATATATAACACATATAGACTATATCAATAATCCAGTTCCAGGATCTTGGAGTATTTTATGATTAATTTGTTAATCTTTACTGCAAAAAGTACTAATGGATTTACTAAATGTACGTATGTGTAGAGATTTCTTAATACCATGAGAGCAGTCCAAGGTGCTTTAATAGTATCATCAAGCATACAAATAATTTTGGGGTACAGTCAGTTGTGGGCCATTTTTTCCAGGTACTGCTACTGCTATGTCTCAAGTGAATTTCAATCGCATAATGAGATAAATTAATTTTTTTTTTGTTTATAAATTTGATAATTTGCTGAACCCAATTAATTTTGAGAATAAGGCTAAGTTGAGTTGAGTTGAGTTGAGTATAAATTTGATAATTTATTGAGTTAGTTCTTAACTTATGCTCTTTCAGGTTTTTTAGTCCGCTTGGAATGGTTCCAGTCATTTCGTTAGTGGGTTTTGGCTTGTTTGATAGAGGCTTCCCTGTGGTATTAGCAACTGCTTCCAATGTCATTATTTTGAGCTCTTCATTTTTCTCAACTATGTAAAATTCTCACTCATGCTTTATGAATTTGTATCAGGTCGGACGTTGTGTTGAGATTGGCATTCCCATGCTTATCCTATTTGTATCCTTCTCCCAGGTGTTACAGCTAACCTCTTAGTATTATCAGTTTTTTGCTTGTTCAACATATAATCGAATCTCTTTTCTCTAAAAAGTTCTGATGTTGTTCCAAATTTTGTGTATGATTGTCCCTAGTCAAGTTCTTAGAATCCTAGTTACAATAAAATGGTGAACAAGTAATATAGAATTGCTGTCTTTTCTAATTTATATTGGAATATGTTATATTTCTGACAGTACTTGAAGAACTTTCAGACAAGACAATTACCAATATTGGAGAGGTTTGCTCTTCTTATATCAATTACAGTGATATGGGCATATGCACACCTCTTGACAGCCAGTGGTGCATACAAACATCGTCCTGAGCTAACACAAATTAATTGTCGAACTGACAAAGCCTATCTCATTTCTTCTGCTCCATGGTTGGTAACTGAAATCTTCTTTTGTTTGAATATTTGTAGTTATATCTTATGGATTAATACATGAAAATTTAAAATGTATAAATATTTTAATTAGTATTAAGTGTACATGACTCTTGGCATTTTGCAATCAGGATAAAGATTCCATATCCCCTTCAGTGGGGTGCTCCAACTTTTGATGCTGGTCATTGTTTTGGAATGATGGCTGCTGTTGTAGTCTCGCTGATTGAGGTACTCGTACAATTGTGGATAATCAAACCTTATTCATAATGAGTTCATGAAAGTAAAACTAAATTTAGTGACTTCTTTCACAGTCAACTGGAGCATACTTGGCTGCATCGCGTGTAGCAAGCGCTACAACACCTCCAGCTCATGTGCTCAGCCGTGGTATTGGGTGGCAAGGCATTGGGATCCTGCTGGATGGACTTTTTGGAACATTGAGTGGCTCAACAGTCTCTGTGTGAGTAATTGAAATAAATAGCAATTGTGTTGTTAGTTCATAATCTGGAAGCTCTCCAATTCATTACAACTTGACTAATACCAGAGGAAAATGACAGAGAAAATGTGGGGCTGCTTGGAAGTACTCGTGTAGGTAGCCGCAGGGTTATCCAAATCTCAGCTGGTTTTATGATATTTTTCTCAATGTTAGGTGAGTGAAACACAGTTATTATGTTGTCTGCTTCTTTGGGACTATTTCTTACGTATTTTCTTAACTGGGCAGGAAAATTTGGAGCTTTATTTGCATCAATACCCTTCCCTATATTTGCTGCAGTGTATTGTATTTTGTTTGGTCTTGTTGGTGAGTGTTTGCATTTGCAAATAATCCTTTTTCTCTATTTAATAGCATCTTCTTTCTATTTATATTTGATGTCTACCATGTTTTTTTATGCTCAGCTTCGGTGGGGTTGTCATTTTTGCAATTCACAAACATGAACTCAATGAGGAACCTTTTCATCGTTGGTGTTGCTTTCTTTCTTGGTTTGTCTGTTCCTGAATACTTCAGAGAATATACTGCAAAGGCCTTTCATGGTCCTGCACATACAAGAGCTGGATGGGTGAATTTTCCCATTATCCTGTTCAAAAAGCACTTTTGATTATGTACAGTACATTGTATATTTCATTGTGATGGTGTCCATAGTCACTCACCTTATCATTTGTTTCTTTGATGTTGCAGTTCAATGATTTCCTGAATACAATTTTCTTCTCACCCCCAACTGTTGCACTGATTGTTGCTGTTTTCTTGGACAACACGCTTGAGTACAAGGACAGTGCAAGAGACAGGGGAATGCCATGGTGGGCTAAATTCCGGTCATTTAAAGGAGACAGCAGGAATGAGGAGTTTTACACCCTTCCTTTCAACCTAAATCGTTTCTTCCCTCCATCTTGAAGTGGCTCCATCACAAGAGAAAAAAAAATTAGAGGAAAAACATCATTTCCGGATACGGATATTTATATGACGATTGCAACTGCAATGAAGAAGAGTGTAAAGATTCAAAAGTTTTGCTTGCAGAGAAATGACATCTCTGATCTCTGTTCCTCTTTTTCATTGATTCTATGTATATGACTCAGCCTTTAGAGTTTATTACAATAAATTATTTTATTATATCCTGATATCAGCTCCAATCCTAATTTGTTCAAAACATTGTCGGTGTTATATGAGGTTAGCTTTCTCAGGGAGCAAATGACATCCTTGCGACAAAGAGGGGAGAGGTGCCATGCGCCCAGCCTGAATATGATTCAAAGTATCTGCTTGTCCTGATGAAAATGTAAACATGCATATAAACTACTAACGAAAGCTTCCACTAATTAGGAGAAAAAAAAAACAACAGGAGGTAGTTCAAGAAAGGAAAAATAAAGAAGTAAAAGAGAGATGAAAGAGATGAAAAAAAAATTGGCGGGGCTTCAAAAATTTTCATTGCGTTACCAATCTGACTAAATTACAGTGGTAAGTTTAATTATTCGATCAAAGACATAAATGGGAAGGAATGAAAATCCGTATTGTGTATATACAATCAGTGAACTCAATTGAACAAATTAATTTGCATTATCACATAGGGAGCATTGTTGGGTGTTAGGCTGATGCAAATGAATGTAAGACAATAGACAGGCATTGCTTGAAACAGCTGTAAACCCGGTGACATGCTGTTAGGATTTACACATGCATTCTGGGCACCTTGGTTTTCTATAAATGCTTCGACCAAAACCCCTTACACGCACCCTCTGACCTTCTTCAATCATCTTTCTTACTCTATCTTCAAAACTATTCCATTCGATAGTGCTATTTTCTGACAAAATTGCTGCTAGCCTCTTCTTGTTAGGCCGCAAGGTTGGGGCACGTCCACCACCATAGTAAGTCCGAAAACCAGATACTAGGGATGACAGTTGGCTCCCAGAATCAGTCATGGCAAAGACATCAGAAGTTGCACAAGCAATAAAGTCCAATGCTGCCATCTGCATCCAAAGCAATTCTTTAAGTTATAAAGTAAGAAGTTTCATTGCCCAGAAAAAAAGAGGAATTTGTTGAGCTCTTTCAAGTACAAAAATGCCAAATTAAATGTTGGGAAAATTAAACTGCAACTCCAAAAGGGCTAATGATTTTAGTTTACCTGTGAAGAGAAGTTCCTAAAAGGTGCAAGTTCACTGGGTGAGAGGAGAGTTTCCTTCGTGACTAAATTAGGGTAGAGGCTGGTGAAAGGATGCATCCGCGATTTTCCACCATATATTTGAGACCCAGCAAGATAAATGTAAGTTCCACTCTTAAATCCAAGACCAGCTAGAACAAGTGCGGCTTCTTCTGGTGTTAATGGACATTTTCCTAACTTTCTTAATTTTGATGGAGACATAGGCCTATGAGCGTCAATAGTATTAAATTGAGATTACGAGTTCAAGCTTGTTAACTAAAGTAATGTATAAAAAGGAATGCTAAGTGAACCCATACTCTGTGTTTTTCAAACGTTCAATGAGCAGAGGAAAATGGGTTTCTCTGTAGGCTTTAAGTTCATTTTTCTCATCTTCTCCACCTCCAAATTCACACAAGGAATATGCAATCATGTCCACTTCAAACCTTAAGTGTAAAGCAAGATATCTAGGTGGCCCTGCTGTTGGATCATTCATTTTCAAAGGATTTCCAGGCATAAACTCTCCGAGGAGTTGTTTGTCTAACATACTGTGTGCAGAACCATATTTTCTTATTCTTCTGATCAACAATGAACCAATTTGTTGTATTTTTGGCACGAACTTTAATGCATGGAAATTGCATTTGCACCTTAATTTCTGCAAAATATATTATGGTATTAACAAGCTATGAGCATAATGTATAAATAAATGACTCTCATAAAAAGTTTTATGCCCTCATAAACACAATCCCTGCGTTTGCTAATGTAAGTTTTTATCTAAGGTTATTGAAAGCTGCAAGTCTGCAACAATTTTCTGAAGAAAAGACCAACTATAGCTAATCTTTAACATGTTTATTCTGTGTTTAAGGGACAGAGAACTTGCTTTCATTGTGAGGTAGATATGTTATTTCAACCATCTATGCTAATTCAGCATTAGTTGGGTGCCGCATGTGTTCAATCTTGATGGCTATATTTTAGACAAGCCTATTTCAAGAAGGGGAAGAGAGAACTGAGTATCTTGGAAGATTAACAATACATGAAAGCCATTGCAGTTAACATTAAGGATGTTCAGCTCTAATTGTGACCATAATGTTTGAACCTCCAAGGAATGTAATGTACCTGAAGTTTAGGTGGCACAGGATCAAAGCCAAGTCGATTTCCAAATCCAAGAAAGTGAACAACTCCATTTCGCAACAGGAGAGGAAGAACTTTTTCCAGGTAATCGATGGGCTTTGCCTCCTTTGCAATATCAGCATCAGTAATCTGAAACAAGCAAGGTGAAATGAAAATAACTAAAAATAATGTAAAGGTAAATAACTAAAAATAATGTTCTTTAAGTACCAGTTTATTCATACAAATAAATAAAAACCAAAAAGATAACATACTAGGCTACCAATTGCTTCAATATCCAACGATTTCAAATGAGAAGGAAGCTCCTTTACAATATTTACTTCATCCTTCATGATCTTCATGAAGTACTCCTCTTGGTAGATATCCCTGAATTGGCTGCATTTCCATAAAATAAAAAGGTAAATATTCCGCTGATAACTGTTCACTCTTTTGTCCGTCTCATGTAAGTAGTTAGTGACAAGTTAGGAATTATTGCTTTCAACAAGCAAAGACAATTCTACTTGATAAGCTTAGGATTCACACTGCAAAACAGTTGCTTACTGACTCATAGCTAAAAAGAATACCAGCATTTTCACTTTTACACGAGTACTGACCGATAACGTTTTCACCCAAAAAGTCAAGCATACTTTGTTTTAATGACCCTAGAGAGATTGCACTCTCTACTTTCTCTCTTTGTTTTAGGTAAATTTAGAATATTATGAACTGATAATTTATTTAATTTTTTCCTCTAGAAGGTATTTTTTCCATCATTTTGCTGTGGAAAACAACCTATGGAAAGCAGCATTGAGGAACCACATTGCAAACACTGAGTATGTTAGAATCATCTGTCAGCAAGCATAGAATGCAGATGGGTATACAAGTAATGAAAAAGAGCCAGCAGAGATAAGAAAAGATCATTCGTATAAATAATTTCGGGCATGATATCAGACCTAGGATCCTTCCACACATTGCTGTAAAGAAATCTGGGAAGAACCAGGGTTGCATTAAGTAAAGATGCCAAAGCAACAGCATTGCATATCTGCAAGTAAAAGAATTGAAAATTGGAATTATGGTAGCAAGAACCTACAGGAGAAACTATATCAAAATTCTCATCTCTGAAGTAACTAGTGCAGAACAGTGGACCAAAATCGAAACATCAAATGCGTTTAATATCACTTTCAATTGTTCTTGAAAATTTTCTCAGTTACAATGGCCAAATTTTGGCTTATCCTGATGGGAGCATAACAAAAGAAAAATCTTTATTGTCTTCATAAATAAAATCAACACTATTCAATATATGCTTATCACTTTATCTGCCATCCTGATTCTTTTCTTTTTTAGTTCTCCAATTCTTTTTGCAGTGACTATTTTTTAATGATTATCCATCTGAACATGCTATGAGTTTTTACCTTGCCATCATCTAAGGATGATAACAGACTACATAAAGCACATTACCTGGTCATTAACAAGAAAGTAAATTTGGTCAGGACCATAATAGCTCTAATCCATAGCCTATGCATAGCATTATACTGGAAAATTCAAACAGATAATTGCTTATTAATCAATACCAAGTTCTAGACGTTTCTGAAAGTAGTCTTATTATAGGAAATGCAGTTTATGCAGAACTCATAAGTAGAACCACTGTGAATAATTCATTATCTGAAAATGATTTCAGATGCATATAGATCTAATGCTTCACAAATTAATATATTCAATCTGCATGAGACTTCTTTGAAAAAGTATATAAAAGGTGAGGTTCGATGATTACAGCAACTCTCTGTTGATTGAGACCACCATTTGCACTGATTATTATATAGCCATTGCTTTTGTCAGGTTTTGCTGTCAAAACAAAATAAATTTAAGGACTTAGCCTTTTGGCAATTAATTTCAGACTTAATCGCGCCGGTGTCAGTTATCTCATACTAAATATTTGCTTTACAAAGAAATTAGTAATATAATTCTCATGAGTCAAACAAGGACCAGGAAAGTTCAGTTACCTAATTTTTCTGAATTCTCCTTATCTGCACAAGGTTTCCATACAGATGCCTTCTGGTCTGGTTCCTCCCAGAAATTTGATTTCTGGTGCTTGACCTCTTTCTAAAGCAGAGAAAAAGCTTCAGATGAATGGCATTGCAGGCATGAAGTTTATCTAAACATATTAAACATGAAACTTTTAAAGCAAACCTCTGCAAGAGCACTCGAAGCCAAGTTGAGGAGCCGATTGTACATCTGGACAGGTGATTTTTCTTCATTAGTGTAGGCAGTCTTATCCTCCTTTTTAGATGCATGCAATACAAATTATACCAGTTAAATTCCATGCACTGGGCTTTGGCCTCAAATGTTTAAATATACAATTGATAAAAAATAGTACATTTTTTGCTAAAAGAGAGAAATGTACCACATAAAATTCCATATAGACACTATTTAACTTACAAGGAGCTAACAAATATATATATATATAGGCATATAGCCACATATGCAAGTGTAATCTTGCAGATTCAGCAATAAACTACCCATTTTTCCCTTAATTTTTAAAGACAAGGAACAAAAGAAAGATTTATATAGTGCCTTCTATGATAAATACATTTAGTTGATGGGGAAAGAAAAGGTATTGCTATGATTGTATGCAGAAAAATCACGATAAATTCTTTTCCGGAATCCATTGAACCAAAATATATCCCAGTAGATGGAAATTTTGTTAGATGGCACATATAATTTGGAATTCAAAAGCAAAGCACCACAAACCATAATTCATGAATGAGAGGATGGGCCTAAATACCACATCATTGGAGGGTTAATCCAAATGCAATTGTTGTAATCATCTAAAGAACTAAATGATTGCTTCAATTCCAAAGTTCTGATTTCCAACACTATTTGGTTCAAATCTAAAGTTCAAGTTACATTGAGTATTACCTCAAAAATGGAATGTACTATTTATCTAATACAAAAGAAAAATCATACCTTAAAACCACTTGATTTCCTTGAGGTTGAACCATTGTGAACATTTATTGAATCAAAAATTGATACCATGAAAGAATCAAGCAAGAAAAGAAAACCCATCAATGCAAACATTAAAGCAATTGATCTAACATGCTTACGAAACCATATTTGCTTTTTCCCAACATAAATTCCCTTAGAACCAAGTTTTCCATACTCATTTTTCAACCCATCAAGCAGTTGAACTTTGGTTTTCCAATTATTATCACCCGCAGAAAATCTCCTTCCAATGGAAGGATCAACGCAAGGCAAAGTTTCCAAACTTCTTATCTGATAATCTTTTGTCCCAAATGTTAATTCGGGACGAGGACTTCTTGGGGATCCTGACTTCCCCATTATTCCATTATCTCTCTCAATGAAGCTAGAAGCATGCAAAAATTGGTAACAGCAAATCACCACTATCTAAAATCAAACAGAATTGAAGAATTTTGGCCAATTATATGGAAGAAAATCACTTCCAAAGCAACAATCATAAGAAAAAATAGAGATGAATATCCTTATAAAGTAGAAAATAAACTTTGAACTGATAATTATAAGAAACTCCAGAAACAAAAAAATTACTTATTTAAAACAACAATCACAAGAACCCCAAATAAGCCTGCATCAATCTCCATTACTATGTAAGTATCCGTTCTCTGTCTCTGTCCTAACAGCGACCCACCAACACATTTGATCAAATGAGGAAAACTACAGGTTGGTGATACACGTTGAAATCAAAAATAAAGAAATGAAATTGATAAAATAAGAACATCAAAGTAAGAATTTAAGGTGAGGGTTAAGAAGTAAGAAGTAGGTGACAATGACTTGTATAAATGTATATAAGAGTGAAATGCAAGAAATATTTTTAAAACTCAGCAACCCTAACCTTATAAACCAAGATTCACGTCTGCAACAACTACTTGCCACCAAACACACATCACCACCACCACCAAAAACAACAACAACAAAGCTTGGAGCTTTCAACATTTCCATTGAATTCAAATTCTAGTTCAGAGAAGAAAGATGAAGAACAAGATGAAGAGACTACAAACAGTTTAAAAAATTGCCCTGCAACTGAAAGATTTGGTCAATTTTGATCAATTTGGCGGGGTCCTTTTAACCAAATCTATATTCGTAAAGCCGTTGAATTGCAGGCAGAAGAATAGCGCTATTTACAAAGTGGGCTTCTTGTTGTTAGTTATCAGATTTGGCCCAGCCATATAATAATAATCTATTGCTTCCATTTGAGTTTTATTTCAACATTTTAACTTTTTTTTTTTTTTTCTAATAATCAAATTGAAGTATTTTGAGTATTTATTTAAATTTTAATTTCAAAATAAAAATTAAATCGAATTCGAGTTCTTAAATTTTATCAGCGCTGTATCTACTCGATTCGAAAGAGGGTTTGACGTGGACCCTCTTGTATCAAAATCATCACATAGAGGAAGAAACAGTGTAATCACTAACCAACTACTTAAAAACTAGGGATTGAGTTAAAATTGATTAATACATTCCCATTCGGATAAATAATTGTACAGGATCCAAAACAAAAGTAAAAATCTTCGGGCTATGAAAATTAATTTGAAGTAGTTACTATACCTGGTTAAGAAATTGAGTGGAAAGAATCCAAACATCGGGCTTCTTGAAATGAAAGCAGAGTATGATGAGCCCCAAACTTGTAAACAAAAACACAGTTACAGCTCTCAACACCACCACCATCTATCCCAATTTTATTTATTTAAATATGAATAAAATAAAAGTGTAATGATAAAATTAAAAAATTAAATTCAAATGTATTTTCTCACCTCCAAAAAATTGTGGAAAATGGAAAGTTATTCGAAACTTAAATTCAAGATGAATTATTTTCATTAAAATTCAATCAATTCGATCTAAAATTTAAAATAATTTTTAAATTAAATTCGGATCAACCTATTTAAATGTTTTATTTTTCTCATTATTGATAATTTTTTAGTTTTAACTTTAATTTTTAAATTTATTTTTATTATGCATTATCTTATAATATATGAATTTAATGATTTTTAAGATAAATTTATTTATTCAATAAAAATAAAATAATAAACACATACTGTATAAATTATTATTACATAAACTCATTATATATATATATATATATATATATATATATATATATATAGCCTAACCCAAACTCGTATGAAACTCAACCTGAAAATTTTGGGCCGAGATTTAGAATTTAGGGCTAGTCCAGTCCAATTTACAATCCTACTAATTTTGACAGAAAGGAGAATGTTATTCTTGTTGTATAATAATTCCAAAATTTTACATTTTTTAATAATTTTATCCAAATTATTATTTTTATACTAATTTTCAAATTTAGTTAAAATTATATTCAAATGAGAAAATTTTAATAAAATTAAAATTAAAAGAATAATATTTTACTCTCATTTAAAATAAAAATAAAATAATATATTACTCTTTCTCTCACAATTTTTTTTTTCTCTCTCCACTTGCCTTTCATTTTTTTTTTCCAAAAATTTTTTATACTATATATCTTTTATTAAATTATGAATTAATTATTAATGTATTGCTTTATGGGATTGAAAAAAAAAATCAAATATCAATCAAAGTAAGTTGAAAAAATATTTCTTGGAATTTTTATAAAAATATGGAAAAAATAAGAAAAAAATTATAAAAATATTTTTTTAAAAAATGAAATATACTAAAAGTATACGAAATATATATCAAACATATAAAAAAAATGATAAAACGATAAAAGTGAAAAGAAAAAAAGAAATCATAAAAAAAAAAAAAAAAATCATATATTTGTTTAATTTTTCCATATTTTTTCTGTAATTTGAACGCCTTCTATTGGACTGGATTTAAGCAACCTTATACAAGCCTGCATTCGAGTTTGTATCCGTACACAGTACAAATTACACCAATGTCTCATATGGGCTTTCTACCTCAATGGCCTTCGGCTATTGAATTAAAATATAGATCTTTCGACAAGGCCCGTATTATTTTTGAAACTTATTATTTTTTTTTTTTTATTTGAAAATATTATTAAAAAGAAAGTATGAATAAGTGTGATTTGGAGCTAGTGAATTTATTTTCCTTTTATTTAATATTTTAAATAAAATATATCTCTTCTTCTTTTAATTAATATTAATTTTATCTTTTATCAAAAATAAATAAAATATATAATAATAATTCATTTTCGAGTGGATTGAGCATTCAGTTAATTCGATTCAAATTAAATTAAATTTAAATAATCAAATTAAACAAATTGAAATTTAAAAAAAAAAATTAAATTGAATTTTGAATCGAATCTAATATAAATTTTATAAAATTAATCAAACCTAACTTAAATATTTTAATTTGATTATTTAATTATTTTGATTTTTTTAATAAAATGCATATATTTATACAAAATAAATATAATTTAATCGGTTCGATTATTTTAAATTTTTAAAAAAAATAAATCGAATTAAATAATCTAAAATTATAAAAAAAAAAAATTAAATTAAAATTTAAATCAGATTAAATCAAATCAATCTAATTCAATTTAATTTTTTTTACCCGAACTTTTGAGTTTTGACTATTTTTATACTTTTTATACTCTTCTTTCTCTTTTTTAGGTTTTTTAGGAGGACAAATCTAAGGGTTAAAAATTAATCAAAATGACCATACCTATTATGAAACGTGGCAGCATCTTGATGGTGATGTAAAACTACCATTCGAGCATCTCAGGGAAGACCTGACAATAGAGCTTGCCAAGTAATCAGAGTTCAGAAAGACCTGCTAACACACTAACCGGCTCTGACTTTGACCCATTTGCACAAACCCCATACTATTCCTACCCCACCGACGCAATAGCCAACACCAAACCCCCTATTATCGTCAAAACACTAACAGTAAAAAATTAAAACAAAAATTTAGATAAAAGTCCAAAACTGACCCCTCAGAGTACAAAAAGAAAGTTTACTTGTCTTTTTATCTAAGAAAATTTACTACTTTATTAATAGAATTTTATTTATAAAATTAATATTAAAAAATATTATGAGTCAAATTTTAGAGCCAATACTTTTTGAATGTATACGTTAATATTTTTATAAATATTGAAATTTATATATTTTTAAAAATATCAATATCAAAAATTAATCATTAAAATTAAAAAATTCAATTATACATAAATATGTTTAGTAATTAATTACTAAATTAAAATTTTATTATCAAATAATGTGTTTTTCTAATAACGAGTTTTATTAAAATAAATTATTAATAGTAGCTTAATAAAAATTTACTTTGAAAATTCAAAACTAAATAATAATACCACAGCTAAAAACTTAAAAATAAATAAATCCTGTCGGCTAGAATAATAAGTGATTTGTGATCCTCAAGTTGAGATTCAAATATCAACACAAGCTTATTCAAATGATTTATATATTTAATTTATGTATGATTTATATTTTAACATCCCCTTTAAGTAATAATTGAATTATGTAATTTTTATTAAGTCTATATTATACTTGTAAATTTAAAATAAAAACTAAATAGATATAATTAAAAGTTTAATAAAAAAAATAAATTTAAAAACTCATAAAAAAAATGAAAGATTATTGAAAGAAATCAAACTAAATTCATAATATATTAAAAATTGAAAAAAAATTATAATTATAATAGAACGTATATAAATATATTAATTATTTTCTCACTATGATATTATCTTATAAATTTTAAAACTTATATAATTTTAGTGTGCTAATCTCAAAAATTAGTTAATAATTAATTATAGGAGCATTTGATTAGTTGACTATATATTTTTAATTACCGAGTGTAAACATGTGCGTTCTCAATTGGAAAAATTTATTTTATTTAGTTGATTAATTAAAAATTCAGATTGTGATAAAATTTATTTTCAATTGGTAAATTCTATAAGCTGCTTAAAGTATTCGTGATTTGATAATTACATATTTAGATCAATTACATATTTAACAATCGCTTTATTAAATATTTTTATATAAAAAATATTAAATATTTTATATTTAATTCATGTAACATTTTTGCATTTTAACAAACATAAAGGTACGTTCTTAAATTTGTTCAGGGAGAAAATTAATCTTAATTAATGAATAAGTTGGCATGAATGCTCACCCAGGTAGAAAATTTAATAATAATTAACGTTTAAACTCCTATGAAAATATCTTTGACCGGCTAAGGAAAGAAAAAAGTCCAAACAAAGCTTCGCCCTTTTTCACACCTTCCGCTTGTTATCAGAAAGTAGGTATATATTAGAAAAGAGAAAGTGACCGAAAGGTAAAAAAATTTGGCCCAGAATTTTGTTTTTAGAAATTTGATTGCCAGTAAAAAGCATTTTTCATTTTTAAAAAATAAAAAATTTTGCACGCCTTTTCTCATTGTGGTGAGCTTAATTTATACAAAATATATGTATGTCATTTTCATGGAGTGGACAGTGAGCGATATTTACCTTCCGTGGAAAAAGGGTGACAAATGGGGTTGATGGGTTAATTTTTCAGCTTTTCAAAAGGCTAACACGCAAAGGCCATGGCCATGCATGCAGCAGGGTATTGGTGTTTGTCTTTTTATGCTTATCATGCTTACCTACCGAACCATTTCTTGATCTTTCGAAGGTGAGCAATCGAAACCGAACAGAATTTCACAAAAATCAAACAAATTGAATTATAATTTTTAAAAATCAAATTGAATTAAATTTTAAATTTAATTAAACAAACCAAATAAAATTTTTTTAATCAAATCAAATCAAACCTAATTAATATATTTTGATTTAATTATTTAGTTATTTCGATTCTTTAAATAAAATAAATATTAAAATATATATTTTTAAATATATATATATATTTCAGTCCATTCGATTATCTTGATTCGGTTTGATTTAACTGAAATTTCAAAAAAAAATCATCAAATCAAATCATAATATATTTAATTCGATTTGATTTTTAGTTTTCTCAATTTTTTCATGAATCTTACTCTCACATTCCATCTATATCTTCAAACTATATTGGTTTGGATTAGTCTTAAATTAATTTTTAAGAACAAATATTAAATTCATATTAAAATTTGTTTACATTTTTAGTTTATACTCATTCAATGAAATTTCAACTGATACGCTAGTAAATTAATATTGGGTGTGCGTATACTACAGACATTAATGGAAGTTTCAGATTTCATTTGTTATGAGAATAGAGAAGAAGTTAAAAAAAATGATTTTGGATTGATTGAGAATTAAAAAAAATTTAGGTAAGTGTAAAAAGATTTTAGAAAATTAATTTTAAGTGAGTTGAAATTATATAAAAAATTGAATCTAAACAGATAAAATAAAAAATATTTTATAAATTAATGGAATATTTTTTTTTTGTCCTGTCTGCAAAATATTTTTCATATTTTCTTAAATTTGATACATTCTAAAAAAAATATTTTCCTAATTAATATAAAATTAAGATGTTTTCTAAGAGATTACATACTTTTTAAATTTTTACAAAATCATTATAATCAAGAAAAAAAGTATATAAATATACATTTATTAATTCATCAATTCCTCTAATTAGAATGCTACTCAATAGCTAGACTAGATTGTACACTAATGGTTGTGGTAATTTTTTTTAAAGTGTTTTTAAATGAAAAATTAATGAAAAATAATTATATAATTTTTCATTATGTTTCACCTTATTTATTATTCACATTGTAACAATTAAAGCTCTCATTTTGATAACCCTTTCAATTTTATTTTTAAAGTAATCAATTTAAAAATAAATAAATTTATGCCTAAAAAAAATATCATTTTCTCATACCATCTAAACATGAAAGTATTACAGATATACATATAAAAGAGTAAATTAATTACATTCTTTGTACACGCGACAAGAAAATGAAATTTTATTTCAAAGTATCACATTCCATTTCCATTTTGAAAGCAAACTTAAGTATATCCTATGAGTTTTTAATTTTTTTTAGCATTAGGAATGGAGAATTGATTATATGTCTCTTACTTAGGGATATACACTTACTATTAGACTAAGTCTCAATGTACAAGTAAGAATTAAAAAAAAATATATACTATTGTATATTTTGGTCATAGGGAATCAAGTTTTCTAGTTTTGAAAGGCATGTCCTGCACTATTTTTAATTAGATTCAAAGGGTTAAACCTAAATCATTATGTGAATAAAACCTCACTATTTTGCCATATTATGGTTCAAAATTAAACTTTATAAAAAAATATTGAATTTTTAATTCAATTGAATTTTTTTTAGTATTTGGTAATAAATCAAAATTGAATTTTGAAAATATTTCAATTTAATTATATATAACTACTAAATTGATATTTATTTTCAATCGACAAAATTTATTTTGACAAAATTCTATTTTAATAAAATTTCAATTTGATAATTATAAGTTGTTGAACACCCACTACAAAATGAGGGTCTAGTTTAGTTATTTCTAATTTCTTATGCTCCAATTGACCCATTTTATTCATTTATGAAATTTTAATTTGAAGGATTAAATTTTTAGAAGTATCGATTTTTTTTCCTTTTTAATATTGGAGCAGAAAAATTCAAATTCAAATTTATTATTTGTATTATATATATATTATTTTTTATTAAAAATATATAAATTTATTATTAAACTATATTTTAATGTGTAAAAATATTAAATTATTCTCGATTTAAATTGGTGATAGTTATTCACAGTAAAGAAGGTATATTTATTTTTTTATAAAAATCATACAAATAAACAATGGGGGCATTATGTCATTGATTATGGCAATCATTATTGCCTTAAAATAGAATATTATAGTTAGTTTGTATATTATAATAAGATTTATTTTAATTAGTATATTACAGTTAATTTTTGTTTATTATACTAAAATTATGTTGATTGGATGTGGTTATGATTTATTATTAGTGATTCACAGCTGGTGATTGAAGAGAGAGTGCGGTCAAGTAATATTTCTTTGACCCTCTAAAATTAAAATTTTTTCTTCTAAAATAATTATTTTTAATAAATTTTATTCTAGATTAAATATGTCACAATCTTGTTGACAGCTAATTATGTTAATAGATTTCACTTGCTTTTTATTTTCATTTTAACTGTTCAGTGTATAATGATACATAGAGGGTGTTTGGATAATAAGTTAAACGCTATAAACTGCGTTTTAGGAGGAAGTTAAGGAGTTTTATAGTTTTTGAAGTGTTTGGATAAAAAAAATAAACTAGATTATTTTTAATATTTAACGCAAATTTTAAAAGGTGGGGGAGGAGCTTTTTGATTAACGCTTATTTTTAATAAAATTG
Organism: Aleurites moluccanus; assembly: GCA_948193065.1. Lineage (NCBI taxonomy): Eukaryota > Viridiplantae > Streptophyta > Magnoliopsida > Malpighiales > Euphorbiaceae > Aleurites > Aleurites moluccanus. Next base: position 20,299 of record CANXYC010028507.1, read on the forward strand.
ATTATTTTAACAAAACGCTAATTTTTATCCAAACACTCTCATACTAGACAATCTCTCTCTCTCTCTCTCTCTCTATATATATATATAAATGAGTTTTAAATATTTTTTTTATAAATTTTATATAAAACTATATCATTAAATGTTCTCACATCAATATATTTAAAAAAATATATATTTTAAATTTTAAAATTTAATTTAATTAACATTTATATTCTTATTTTTTAAAAAACAGATATTTTAACACTTAAAATTTGATTTCATAAACTTTTAAATTTTTCATCAATTTTTAAAAAAAATTAAAAAATCCACATATTACATATAAAAAATTAAAATATTTTAAAAAAAAAAATAACCATCTGAATTACTAATTCCCAATGAAGTCATCATAATAATAAAAAAAATCATGAATGCAAATATTATTAACAAGCTGAATTTAAATTTCTCAAGAAACTGAAATTACAACTAATAATGGGTTCACTAACTATGTGTTCCTCAATAACAAAACCTAATATAACATTACACACAATCCACTGCCATGCCTACCTCCACAATCCCACCACTATGCTCCCCACCATAAAACTCACCGTTATGCCCGCCACCATAAAACTCATTGCCCTGCCCACCATAAAATTTAAGATAGTTAAATTTTAAATTAAACGCATAATTAATTAAAAAATTAATGAATAAAAATATCCTTTATTTTTGCTAATAATAATAAATTTACTTATTATAAAACAACACTTAATTCTTAGGTTAATTATTTTTATTTGTTTATTCAGAGCAATTGACTCATAAATTTATGATTTAGTTAATTCTTCACTGTTGACTATTGATAAATTTTTGTTAATAGAAGGTATGTCAAATTTTTTAATTTTTAATTTCATTTCATGAATAATTTTTTTTTATCTTAGTGATTAATATTTTTATATTATTTTTAATTTTTAACTTAAAATTTTTTCATTTGGATTGAGAGAATTTGAATGAGAGATTTCATAAAATTTATAGATTTTGTTAAAATTCATTGTATGTAGAATTTAATTAATAAAATGGCTAAAATTATAGTATATTTTACCTTAATAAGTTATTTTCAGAAGTAATTTTACTAAACACAAACAAACAGCCTATGAGTTTATAAATAATTTTATATCATATTTTACTAAACATAAACGTACAATTAATTATTTTTGGAAATATCATTTTTGGAAATAAAATTTTTTCTCATATCAAAAACTATTTTCATAAACTATACCAAATAATGCCATATACTGTTTGCATTTTAGTCATTTTAATGACCTTACTCTCTTACAGCCTAAAAAAATCCTAATCACGGACAGAGCTCTATGAAAATTTAGTGAGTCTCGATCATCCAGTAAAAAAAAAAATATTAATCTATAAAAAAAAAATTATTTGACATTTTTAAGTTTAGTCTTGTACATAAAATTAATTTTTGATTTATCCAAAATTAATTAAAAATACTATGAAAAATTTTCACTTAATCTATTTAAATATAATTTTTTAAATAAAATTAATTTTCAATTTATCTAAAATTAATTTTCTGACTTCGTACCTGATTCTAACCATATTTTAATTTTGTCAAACATATTTCAAAAAATAATATATATGAATAAATTTTTAATTTAATATATTACTAAAAATAAAATTTATGTTAATAAAATTAATTAAAATTGAGGCCCTTCAAACTCGTCATTGCTTGCGATTTGTTTGAATATGTTGCTGCTCATATTAGGTTGTATTATTTGTTAATTTAACACTCAACATTTATAATTAATATATGCTTAATATTTAGTATATTATTATAATTTTTGAAAAAAAAAATTACAGTAAAATTTAGAAAAAATAATAAATATTATTATATTCCACTTTCATCATAATGATGATGATGATGATGATGATCATGGTAATTAATTAATGCATATTAAATTAAATAACAAATAATTGTATTATATGCATAGGCTTTCGTATTATACATGGTCAACCTTCTTTAAAGATCGTGAAAGAGAAGAACAGTGTTTATTTATGTTTTCTAAAGGGTCTATGTGAATTTTTTTAAAGTTTACTTTAATGATGAGGTTTTTGTGAGTTCATTAACTTTCTTTTTATTTTTTATCATTAAAAATTGAAAAAATTTAGCATTTAATGTATAATTATGCTATATAAAGCTAATTATTAATAAGTTCCAATAAGTATAATTAATTATTAACTAATATATATTAAAAATGGGAAGGTCGACCCATAAATTGGATGGACCTCTCCAAACCTTATCACAACGGAGGCACCTGTACGTGGTTGCTGTTGGACCACAAAGCTTGTGATGATCCGTTAAGTTTATAAATCATTATTATTATTAGGATAAATTATTTTTTAATTCTTTATATTTAATCTAATTAATATTAATATTTATATATATTTTTTTTAAAAATTAAATAATTAATTCATATATTTTTATTATGCTAAAAAATTTAGACTTTCTACCTTTTTTTTTTACTTTTCATTTAAATTTTATTGTCTAGATTTTCATTTTTAAATAAATTAATTTTTTATTTTTAAAATTTAACCTAATAAATATTTACATTTCCTATTTTTTAAATTTAATTAAAATAAAAATATATAATAACATTTTTGTGTGAAATATTTTTACATATTATTTTTATTTATTTTTTATATTTAATTTAAAATTAAAATTAATAAAATTACTTTTTATTTAATTAAAATAATTATATTTATTTAATTATTTAATTTATTTTTTATATAAATAAAATTACTTTTCATTTATTGAAAATTATTTTTTGTATATTCAATTAAAATAATTACTTTTTATATATTTAACTAAAATAATTTTTTTTAATATATTTAATTAAAAATTAAAATAATTTTTAGTATATTTAATTAAAATTAAAATAATTAAAAAATATTTTTCCTCTTATTTTATATTTATATATATACAATGTGTTTTTTTAATTTTAATTAGATGTAGAAAAAAAATAATTATTTTGATTAAATATATAAAAATAATTATTTTAATTAAATATACAGAAAGTAATTTTCAGTAGATAAAAAAATAATTTTATTATTTTAACTTTAAACTAAATATAAAAGTAAGAAAATAAATTAAATAATTAAATAAAAATAATATTTTTAATTGAAATTATTTATTTTATTCATTTAATTTTGATTAAATGAGAAAGCAAAAAAAGAAGCAAAAATTTGGCAATGAAACATGAGATATTTTGATCATTTTATCAATTTTTTTTTATTTTTTAATAAAAAAATGAAAATATTGTACGAAATAGTCAAATTATCTAACATAATAAAATTATGAAAACTATATAATTAATTTTTCAAAAAATAAGAGTGTAATTATTAATTAGGTCACATCTTAAGAGTAAAAAATAATTTTCTTCTTCTTATTATTATTATTAGATTTTTATTTTCATCTATCTCTTTTTATTTTATTTATTTAAAAAGAAAACACATTAGCCCTTTGCATTGGAATATAATCTAAGCTCAATAATTTAATTTGCAACACAAATAATTTGAAAATCATTAAAAGGTGATCAAGTTTATCCATCTCTCATTCTATATAAGTAAATTGAAAGTTTATTAGGATATTTTTTTTTCCTTTTTATTTTTTATATCTAATTCAAATTCTGCAAAACTAAAACTACATCCTTAGATTTTAGAAACTATAACTAATAAGGTTTTTAATGCGGTAACAATTTTTTTTTTTATTTTTTTATTTTTAAAGATATTTCAATTTCATTTTAATTGATAAATTATAAAATAATAAATACAAACATAAAAATGTAGATGAAAGAATATAATTTTATAAATACATATTGGTCTGATAGGTGAGTAGTTCGATCTCCTTAAATAAGATTTTGAATTTGAATATTGTAAATTGAGAAAATAAATACTAAAAATTTTTATAGTCTCATGAATCATACTCTACTTAATTCTAAAATAATCGTGGTAATATGACTATTAGATACGGGAGGATAAAAAAAAAAATATTTTTTTTTTGTCTCATATCCTAAAATTATATTTAATTACCAATGCCAATTTTCTAAGTTAAATTTTAAATAGTTGTATAGGATACAATTATTAAACAATATTGAAATGTTGTATTTAATTTAATTGCCTGTTAATTATTCGTATATCTTGAAACTTTTAAAGCTAGGTTCAAGTTGTAAAATCACACAAATTTATAATCATATATGATAATGTCACAAGTTTACAATTTTGTATTCAATTTAATCTCATGTAATTGTGAACAAAAATTCTACTTTAAATGCTAAAAAACGACCGTTGTTTTATGACAAGTATGAATGTACAAAGCCCATTTAAATTCAAAAATGAAAAAATATACAATTCTGAACAACAAATTAACAAAAAATCATGAGAATTGATTGAACCCAGAGTCTTGGTTGAGTCGGTGCAACACTATCGCCTAAGATTGATTCATCGTCATTGGAGCAGTTCCATGGATGTATCTAATATTAGACCCATTATACAGTGCCTACACTAACCCATCTCCTCCCTAAAAATTAAAAACAAAAATTCAATTAGAAGAAGAAAAAAAAAACCCAGAAACTGGAGATTAAACATACTCGACTTGAAGGATGAACTAGAACTCTCAGAGGCCAAGCACACAAGGCAAGCAACCACACAAATCCTAATGTAACTGTCGAGAGTCCCTAATTTAATCCTCTATATGGTTTCTCTAAACCCTAGATGTTTTAAATTTACATCCCCATAAAAACAATTTTGCGAAAAAACATTCGATCCAAATTTCATTTTCTTCAATAACCCATGAATTTGCACATTTATGGTAATCCCTTCTGATGGGGTATAGTATTATTGGGCCTCTAAACCAACTACTAAGGTCCATAATACTGGTAGGATCCGACCCAAGTATGGATTACCTCGCCGTTAGAGTTATGCGAGGACCAAAATCAAAGTACTAGAAGTTGCTAGGTCATCATCAGCACAAAGAGAATCGATGTAAAATACCCTTTTTAAGAAGGATCCTATTTGGATGACTTTCCTTTGATCCTTTAATTATGAGCGAGTCATGTGATTTCAAGGAAAACAAATATTTATCTCTTTTCATTTATTATCTCTGATCTGACATGGCTTATGGGGGCGCAGTTTCTGAATACACGCTTAGAATCCTTAAAATGCAAATTTTATTGACATGTTTATGAGAGAAGCTATTCCAAAGTTAAACAAGAAGACAATGCATGCAATGTCCAAGTCAACTACCTCTTCGTATGGCTAATAGCACAACGACACTTGTCCTTATTGTCAAGTCAAAAACCGTCTTGCACACGTATAAATATAAAGGATAATCCTCATTTATGATAGGAAAAGAACTTGTATAGCCTATTATACTTATTGAAAAGCTTTCAAAAACTTTTCTAAAATAAATCACTAACTTAAGTATCAGCTTGGTTCTTTTGATGCTATTTATTGTTTTGCAGGTCCAAATTCACTTTATTCCATAGGTCCAATCCAAGTCCAATTAAGGAAACCCATTATAATATTTTGAAATGTTTCATAACTCATTACCTTAAAAAAGAAAAGCCTTTCCATGTTCAACATATGAGGTTGCAGACCTCACTCCTCTGGTCGAGTAGAGTCACCATCATACCCCACTCGATAGAGCCATTGAATCCTTAAAAATTTATTTATGCAAGAGAGAGTTATTGATATTGAATCATTACTAACCCTTTCCTTTTTAATGAATACTCATTGTGTTAGTTGTTATACCTATGGGTGGTAATGGAAATCACATATGGAATTTTTTTTACCATCGCTTTAATTTCAGTCCCAGACCAACTCATACTCCTAAGGAGTTCCTTTGACTATTTTTGGATCCTTAATGTCCGACCCTGTTGTTGTCACCTTTGAACATTCCTTCGAGTGCCTTTTTATGCAAGCTTGTCTTAACCTGGATTTCACTGTTGCGCTTGACATTTCTAAATTGATATGATACTTCCGATGTAGAATGACTTCTGATATAGAATGACGTGGTAGAAAGACTTGTGATTCTTAGATAGCAAACGATACGACTAAATGATCTCGTTTTCTATTAGATGAGAGGATTTAAAAACAATTTCATTTTTTAAGAATTAAGTTATTTATAAATAATTAAGGTATTTATAATAAAACATATTATAAATGGATTAGAAAATAAATTAAGTGTTTAGTAAATATTAAAATGGAATGGATCGTTTTCTATTAGTAAATAATTAAGACTTCAAAAAGAATTTTCCTTTTATTTGTTTTTTTAATTTATCTAGTCAGTACCTTGAATTTAAGTTAGCGTCTTGGTCTCCTTCACTTACTTTTAATGCATACGAATGTATTTTCCATTTATTAAAAAAAAAATTCTCTATATAAAAAGTAAAAGTTTGAGACTCAATCAATAAAAATAAAAATTATAAAAATTTAATAGTCAAAAAATAAAAATTCAGGAGTATGAAAATATATTTTGCCTTGGAAAAAGGCTAAAAAGGTCATCTAGCCAAACGATAACGGCAAGGAGCAAGCAAAGAGAGGAAACGGCGGATGGAGTAGGGAAACGAAATGATTTCCGTTTCCATTTTCCAGGGCCAATAATTTCGACGTCGGCAACGTCCAAAAATTCAAATCCCAATTTCGTAATATTTAGAAAACTAGAGGTCAATTATGCAACAAAAAAACGAAAAAAAGGCGAGGAGAACGGAAAGTAGAAGAGAGAGATAGAAAGAAAGAGAAGGGAAGAGAGAGAAAGAAAGAAAGACCAAACCAAGAAAGAACTCTCAAAAAGAAAAAGAGGAGGAGAGAGCTGGAATCACATGGGCTTGTTCTTGTCTCTCTCTTTCTCTATTCTGGGTCATCCTCTCTCTTCTCTCTCTCTCTTTCCCCTTCTCCATCGCCACCACACCATGATCTCTCTATCTGACTAACAAAATTGAGGACTCTCTTTCTCTCTCTATCCTTGTATCTGACCATGGCTGATGATGTGGTAATTTTTTTTTCTCTCTATTTTGTACCAAATTTCTATTTTTCTTCCTGCATTTATCTGGGTTTAATTTGATATATGTTTTAACAAATGGCTTTTATTTTTGGGTTGTTTTTGGATGAGGTGATCGTGTTGAGATTATAATTTTTTTTATAATATTTTTGGATTTAGAAATATGGTTTATCTTGTGTCAGTACATTTTTTCGCAGCTTCCGACCAAATTTTTTCCCTCCCTTTTTGATGGTCAGATAAGCTGAGATGTGTGTTAGTGTGTAGGCATATGAGATTTTAGGATCTGGGTTTTTCCCCCTTGATTTCCCAGTTACTGTCCCTGCATATCTGGTTCTGTTACCAGCGATCTAGGCCATCTGGCTAGTTGAGCTTCTAGGAAAACCTTGAGATTATATTCTGCTCTTTTTTGCATATCTCGATCTGAGATCTCTCTTTGTATTTTTTCCCCACGTAGAGTACAATTGGGCTTTATTTTGTAAATCCTGATCTATGTTTTGTACCTAAGCTGGGTTATGAATTTTTTTTATTCCTTTGAATTGTCTTTACATCTTATGTATTTTGGGTTTGTTGAACAACTTGATCTTATTTCTGAGTTGGGGGTTGTTTGTATATCATACCTACTGTTCACATTCTACTTGTGCTATACGTTTTTTTATTTTCATTTTATTCTTTAGTGGGCTGGTAATTTCTCTTCCACCTATCCTGTAAATTCTGCTGTTCTAAATTTTTCCTATTCTCATCACAAAGTGAGTCTCTGTGTGTTTTGCAGGAAATGTCTGCTCGAGTAGTTGATGGGAACGATCCAGTCACTGGCCACATCATTTCCACCACCATAGGAGGTAAAAATGGAGAACCTAAACAGGTAATCATTCTGTTTTAGAGAACCAACTATTAAGAGATGAAGTGTTGCCCGAATTTTTAAGACTTGGTAGCTGAATAAGGTTTATTTTGTTGATGCTTTGTTTCTCGTAGACAATCAGTTACATGGCAGAGCGCGTTGTGGGGACTGGGTCATTTGGTATCGTTTTTCAGGTATGCAGTTATATTATCTGCTAAGGCATTGCTATTTTACTTTCACTCATGAGCTAATATTTGTTTGCTTCTAGGCGAAATGTTTAGAAACTGGGGAGACTCTGGCTATAAAGAAGGTTTTGCAGGACAAAAGATACAAGAATCGTGAACTGCAGCTAATGCGTGTTATGGATCATCCTAATTTGATTTCTTTGAAGCATTGTTTCTTTTCCACGACAAACAACAATGAACTCTACCTCAATTTGGTAATGGAGTATGTACCTGAGAGTATGTATTGGGTTTTGAAGCATTATAGCAATGCAAAACAAACAATGCCTCTCGTCTATGTGAAACTTTACATGTACCAGGTATAAAGGAAGTGTTTGTATAATGTAGATTCGTCATCTCATATTTTTTCTGGATATTAACTATGAGACTCAAACAGATTTTCAGAGGACTGGCATACATCCATAATGTTCCTGGAGTTTGCCATCGGGATTTGAAGCCTCAAAATATTTTGGTATGCTCTATAACTATTGCAGATAAGGAGATTGTAGTTTTATTTCTCTACCCCCCTGGCCCTCCCATTTCCTTCTGTAAATATTTGAAGTCGTTTTTTACTGTCTGCAGGTTGATCCCCTTTCTCACCAGGTTAAGCTGTGTGATTTTGGAAGTGCGAAAGTGTTGGTATGTTGACACTCGTTTGAATTAGCTTTGCATTTTCCATCATGTAGGTGTGACTTTGAAGCTAATTTGATAGATTATACTCCAAGCATCTTTGGGGTATTTTCTTGGTTCTTGACCAAATGGGATAAGAGCTCCTTGATATCAATCATTCATGTTTTGTTTGCGTAAAAGTTTCAAGTCTCTGAAATAAACGTTTACTGACATGGTTGATGCATGATGGATGATTATTGACTAATTAAATAGTCACAGCAAATAATCTCCTTGATTTGATGAGTGTTGTGATTATCTTACTTCTTGTTCCTTTCGTCCCTGGGATTACAAAGTTAAACAGTATGAGATACCTTTGTCTATAACGTATGACATTTTTCTGGATTAGACTGGTTATTCCTAGAATGGGTCAAACAAGCCTTTTCTATGGCATTCTCATTCATTCATTCATATCTTTATTGCTCTCCTTTTGATTTAAAGCATTTTTTTTTCCAGAATGCAAAATATTCTTGTGCCTAAGCAATTCCTCAAAGGCTCGATATGGAAAATCATTTGACTTATGGATCCGTTTGCAGGCTACTTATTAGCTACTAGTGTAGCTGTGCGAATGCATAGTCATGGCTGCTAAGTGTTTTTGATAGTTGGCACAGGCTCGATATGGAAAATCATTTGTCTTATGGATCCGTTTGCAGGCTACTTATTAGCAACTAGTGTAGCTGTGCAAATGCATGGTCATGGCTGCTAATTGTTTTTGATAGTTGGCACAAGTGATTAGTGGAATTTGCAATCATAGTAAAAAAAGTTTGTTTTTTAGAATAGAAGGTTTATATGATGGTTGATGTGTAGAATAGAAGGTTTATATGATGGTTGATGTGATATAGAATATTGGCGTCTCTCTATTTCCATGAAATATTTCACAAATTGACCATTAATGCACTTGTGATCAGGTCAAAGGTGAAGCTAATATATCTTATATATGTTCTCGGTTCTATCGGGCTCCAGAGCTTATATTTGGTGCCACAGAATATACAACGTCAATTGATATATGGTCTGCTGGCTGTGTCCTTGCTGAGCTTCTTTTGGGCCAGGTTAACACATCATAGCATTTTAAGATTTATGACATGATTATCAAGTTCTTTAGTATAAATATGTTGTGCAGAATGTTGATGATTGAGCATTTTTTACAGCCATTGTTTCCTGGAGAAAATGCAGTGGACCAGCTTGTAGAGATTATTAAGGTATGCATTGCTTATTGATGCTTAATGATGCAATTCATATTATTTTGAGTTAGTTTCTTATGAACCGTGTTACAGGTCCTTGGCACCCCAACCCGAGAAGAAATTCGCTGTATGAACCCGAATTACACTGATTTTAGATTTCCTCAGATAAAAGCGCACCCATGGCACAAGGTTTGGTCCTGCCCTTCTTGCTAGTGTCCTTGGTAGAATTTATAATTTCCCTGCTTTTGTTTTGTGATTTATATGTTAAGGTTCTTAAAGAAAATTTTTTTGTTGATTATTCAAGTACCATATCATAGTTTCATTATTTATAAGCTGATTATCATTTACTTAAATACTTCTTGTTGGATTTAGGTATTCCATAAAAGGATGCCTCCAGAAGCAATTGATCTTGCCTCACGACTGCTGCAATACTCACCCAGTCTACGATGCACAGCGGTGAGTTTTAGTTCCTTTGTTTTCTTATCTATTTTTCCTCACATATATATTTGAAAGCACTCATGATGGGTCCATTTCATTTTTTTCCCCTCTAGTTTTAATTGAATTTCTTTATTGCTTCTCAATATGCAAGTATGTTCAATATAACTCTCTGAAAAGAACTTCATTTTGTTTGCAGCTAGAAGCATGTGCACATCCTTTCTTTGATGAGCTCCGAGAACCCAATGCTCGCTTACCAAATGGTCGCCCTTTACCACCTCTCTTCAACTTTAAACAGGAAGTATGTTTGAAAACTTTCTTAACTTAATTTCTCTCTTTTTCAAGTTTGAGCTATGTCTATTGATCACTAAAATGACAGATGGTAATGGGGTCATTTTGTTATGTTATCCATGACTATATATTAGCTGAATAGCTCCATGTAATTCAGTAATTGCATATCAGATATACCATAGAAGATGTTTTTGAACCTGTTGATTGATTTATGGTTTTTCAATTTTGTAACGTCCTATATTTCAACCCTATCATGTACTAAATTGTTATTTGTTTGGTTACAGTTAAATGGGGCCTCTCCTGAGCTTGTTAACAAGCTGATACCAGATCACGTGAAAAGGCAAATAGGTCTAAGCTTTTTGCACCTGGCTGGTACATAATATGAATACAAGTTTTAATAGAATTTATATCAGCCAGTTGTTCTATTGATACGAAGGAGTACCATCTTTTGTGTTTAATCATCAAGCTTCGAGCTTTGACCAGCAACAGCTCTTGCTCTATCAGGATACGTACAGGATCAGGCAGCTGGAGGGCCGCACCTTCTTGATGTTTTATTCTCCACTTTTTTTTCTCATATCCTATCCTCTTCCCTTCTTCTAAGTGCCTTTTTTGTTTATGTACATGTTTGATAGTAAAGATAGCCTGAGATGGACTTATCAGATAGCTGCTAGCAGAGGTAAAAAGCTTGAGAAAGTGTTTGTTATCTGTAGCTAGGAAGAAGCCCCTAATAGAATGGCCGAAAGAAAAAGAGGTGGGGCATGTTGTTGGATGTTGGATTTGGTTTACTTGCAGTATTGTTTTTGTATTAGTTTTTGGGTGACTTGTGGTGGCTGACTTTTAAAAAAGAAGACAATTGTCATCACTGGTTTGTGCAAAGTAATTCTGTTGGGTTCTCTTGTAGTACCAATTCTTCCCTCTTTTCTCTTATTTTCTATTTGCGTATCTGTTTTTACTATCTGGGATTTCACAGTTTTATCATATTGGGAAAAGATGTAAAAAAAGTCCCTTAATTATCACAATGTCGTGTTAAATCCACTCTTTTTGGTGGTTTAAACGAGCTCATTCATTATTTTTTTCGGACTAATTAGGCTCGTAGTCTTGAGGAGTCATTATCTTCCGTTAGGGTTGGGTTTAAGCTTAAACCTAAACTATCTTCTTCTTTGCAAGCCCAATCAACTGTTGCTGCTTAACTTGCATATAGCTCATCAGCATCAACGCTGATCACCACAATCTGAGATTTTCATTACCGATCAAAAACCTGCAAGTGGCAAGGTCGATCTTAGCCATCGCAAGCCCATCAACGCATTGCCCAATCTTTTTCTTCATCTTCATCGTTGCAAGCCCGATCAACTTCCGCCGCTCAACTCACACAACTCGTTTTCATCGTTGCTAACCACCATTGCAAGCCAAGACTCCCATCACCGATTAGGCTCCCACGGACAGCAAGGTCAATCTCGGCCATTCCAAGCCCAGCCACGCACAGCTACTTTGCGGTTCATTGCAAGCTAGCCGAGTGCCATCATCACTACAACCATCACAACCAAATTCTATTTTTTATTGGGGCAAACAATAATGGTGGATGATGGAAAGCTAAATGGTGGAAACAGTTGGAACTAAGGAGGTGTTGATAAGGAGCAATTGCAGGGTTGGAATTCTGGAAATAGTGGATCTAGCAAGCAAGATGGTGGTGATGGTGCGGTGATAATATATGATTTTATCAACACTAGTTCAGTGTTGTGGAGAAGAAAACGATTGCGTTTCGGGAGGAGTGCTCTCGTCGGCGAAACTTCTTGTCCAAGAACCGGCAACACCTATCTGCCCGCCGGTTAGCGAGTACTCCCATTACTCAAAATTTAATATTCTTTTCGTTTGCGCCCAATAGGGCCGTTGATCGACATATCAACGGTCATGACGCAATCAAGTGTTTATTCAATGGTACAGTGATAAAAAATAATAATTGGCGAAGTAGAGACAAAGCGTCCATCTTTGTCACTTCTAAATCTCGAGATTTTCAAATTCTGATTATCTATTTTTCCTGGTTCTACAATCTTCCATTGCTATAATATTTTTTTTAACAGAAACAATAATGATAACATTAAATAAATAAACAAATGAAAAGAAAAAGGCCATCTGTTCAATTTCTTGTAAATATTATATTGCAGTTTCAATTAGCTCTTCTCGAGGGAAAGAAATGTTCAAAGATTCCAAGAAATATCAGTCAAGGGATGGCCAAGAAAGTCCAATTCCGGTTCTGCATAACATTAATGTCTTAACCATACTATACAGTTTGAAACTCTGTAAAAATCTGAGCCCTTTTTTTCTTCTACCATTTTGGGTTCTGTCATCCAATGGAGGAGCAATGGCCATTTTGTTCTGTTTCTTTTTCCTTTGGGTGGTCGGTACTCTAGCTTCTGAGGGTCTTGTGCTCTCCCCCAAAGGTGTTAACTATGAAGGTGATACTTTCAAACACCTACCATGATAACCCTTTTCTCTCATTTGCAATTCAAGTTTTGATTTTTGTTAAAGTTTCGTTGGTTCTGTTCTGTTCTGTTTTTTGGGTATGTGAAAATCAGTGGCGGCGTTGATGGCGGTGAAGAGAGAAATGGTAGATGAGGATGGTTCCTGGTTGGGATATGAACTCCGTTGATCCCCTGTACTTGGAACATGGTCGGTTGCTTTACTGAATGCTTTGTCATTTCCCTGCAAGTGAGAAAATTTCTTGTTTGTTTCTCAGAAACTGTTGGAAATGGAAAATGTCCTCGTAATGTTCCTTTTTCTGAATTTCTGAACATGTTTTTGGAGATGTGGTAATTGTTATTGTTATAGTGGGTAGTGAAATGACAAGTACGGGATTATCAAGGACGCTATCGCTGAGCATTTGGAATTTGAGTCGCCTGAAGATAATGTTTGTTGCTTTCTCTTTGTTTGATTTTTTTTTTTTTTAAACTTCACTTGATTGCGTGCAGTTGCCGAATTTGTTCGCCTTCGTTTCTTGTATTCACTCTGATTTCTTTGCTTTTTCTGATTTTCTGAGTTCTTTGCTTTTGCGTGCTCTGGTTAATCTTTATGCTAATGTACTTGCAGGGTAATGCAGAACAATCACTTGACTGGTCCCATCCCAGCAGAGATGGGAAAGCTTTCATAGCTTCAGAATTTGAACCTCTCAGGTAACCAATTTGCTGGAGAAATTCCGAGCTCTTTGGGTTTTCTGGCTCATCTAAGTTACGTATGAGTGTGGCTTCATCTTTATATTTGGCATTGAGCCATTCAAATTACTTTTGGTTTTGGAATCAGAGTTTTTTCTTCTGAACAGTTATGTCTAAACGTTTAATGTTACCAAATTTTTCAGGAGGCTCAATAGAAACAAGTTATCAGGACAGATTCCTAAACTTGTCGCCAATATTACTGGACTTTCATTTCTGTATGTTCGTTCACATCTCTGTTATTATTTTCTCATATGGGTTTCGGATGATGGATGCTTTAGTTTTGTCTTATTAATACTAACACTGCGCAGGGACTTATCATCTAACAATGTTAGTGGCCTTCCAATAATACGAGCAAAAAGCTACTGGTGAGGATCTGCATTTTTATCTTATCCATAACCATTCAATTAGTTGATATACCTAATTTTATGCTAGTGCAATTTCTGTTAGTAGACCCTTATGTGAACAGTTGATTTAGCATATGATTAGGTTATTTTGGCAATAACATGTAAATCATGTATTCTGTTGTTTTACAGTTTGCTATTTATTCTATTTCGTTTTCTGATACTTCCCTATGGATCTTCATTTACAAATGTAAGAGCTATTATCATGTTATCAAGCAACTAAATTTTTGTACTAAAATGAATTTCATATTTCATTTTATAATGCTTGTTTCCTCATTTTGATATTAGGAAATCTTCGTTTGTGAAAGGAAATATCATTGAAGTGTTAGACATGGTTTTATTTCTAGTTGATAACTTTTGACCCCAGTCATGTCTCGCTGAAATAGTCCATAATTTTATATAGTTGTTGTTAATGTTCAGGAGTATTTGAACCCAAACAAATTCCTCTTGATTTTTTTTATCTTCATCTATTTGAACGTATACATTTTTTTTTTTATTTCAGTATAACAGGGAATAGCTTTCTTTGTTCTTCCTCACCTGCATAGCTTTGCATGGGTGTCCCAAAGCTAGCAAATGGTAAATGCAATTAACCTATTGGACTATTTTGCTAAAATTTCAACTTAACAATGACTATGATTTACTTGATGTATTATTGCAGAGACTGTTTCATCTCAGAAAGCATCAATCACCATCGATGGGTGCTTTCTATTGCTGTAGGTGTCAGTTGCTAATTTTTGTAATTCTGCTGCCTACATTTTACATCATATGGTAGTCTGAACCTTACATTCCTTTCATTTTTGGTCAATGTGAAGCATATAGATGATAAATATTATGATAAATTTTGATAATTCCAATTTACAGTGCTGCAAGATTATGAAGAGGTTCTCATTTCGTGAGCTGCAACTTGCTACTGGTAATTTTAGTTTTAAAAATATCTTAGGTCAAGGTGGATTTTGGCGCGGTTTACAAGGGATGTCTTCCAATAAGACAATGGTGGCAGTCAAGAGGCTGAAAGATCCAAATTACACTGGTGAAGTGCAGTTTCAAACTGAAGTTGAAATGATTGGCTTGGCATTGCACCGGAACCTCTTATGTTTATATGGCTTCTGTATGACACTTGATGAGAGGTTGCTAGTGTATCCATATATGTCAAATGTCAGTATTGCTGACCACTTGAGAGGTTTGCCCTATTCGTTTGATGAATGTGCTTCTCTCTCTCTCACTCTCTCTCGTTGTGTCCGTTTATTTTACTTGGGGAAAGCATTCTTTAGTGGTTCGAATGCAAGTAAAGGTTACTTCTCATTATGATTTACATCAATGAACTGTAGACAAGGTCTAAAGTTTCTGTTGATTATTGATTAGCGAAAGTAGATTTTTTTCAAATAGAAAATCTTACTAAATCTTTTTCTAGTATTAGTTCAAGCATTTCTTCAGCACATAACGTTTTTTTTCACTGGGTCTTTGGACCTTAATTTTTAAATATTATATAGTACTTTCTTCGATAGTAATTAATATTTTCATTTTTTTAGTATATTTTAATTTAATTATTTTATTTTTTAATTTAAATTATATTTTATTTTAATATTATAATAATATTCTCGTTAAAAAATTTATTAGAAATAAAAATAATAATTAAAAGGAATGAAATATCAAAGAATTAGGAAGGTAAAGAAATTAAAATGATAAATAAATCAGAATGATTAAAATAAATAAACAAATAAAAATTCTTATGTAATTATGCATTTTGTTGAGACGTTTGTTATAGGTAAAGAGAGAGAATCAATTATCAACTTGTCAAATGAAAATTTTTATTTCATGCTTGGATTTTTTACTTTATTGGACTCGGAATTTGTTGCTTCTTCTTCTCTTTCCCTCTGTCATTTTAATGAAGTCAAAACTCAAATACAGGTGTAGCAATTTCTTCACACCATCTTTTTCATCTTTTCTGTTGGGCCACATCCTCGTTGGCTTGATTCTGTATAGCAGTGACTTATCGAGAAAAACCATCATTGGATTGGAACAGACGGATTTGCATTGCCCATGGGACTGCCCTAGGACTTCTATACTTGCATGAACATTGTAATCCAAAAATAATTCACAGGGATGTCAAAACATTTTGCTTGACGGAAGTTTTGAAGCTGTAGTAGGAGATTATGGTCTTTCTAAGCTCTTAGTTCAAAGAGATTAACACGTCACTACTGCAATGCGGTGTACTGTAGGCCACATTGCACCCGAGTATCTTTCAACTGGGCAGCCCTTTGAAAGACAGATGTCCTTGGATTTGGTATACTACTTTTGGAACTCATAACAGGGCAAAAAGCATTAGATGCTAGAAATGTTCAGATTCAGAAAGGAATTATTCTTGACGGTGTAAGTAATTTTTTTTTCTGTGCGCGTTGCTCTACTTTTGGACTCACATTTCGAAAGTCAAGAAGTGTCTCTCTTTTGTTTTCCTGCTTGACAGTTGTGAAGCAAAATGATCCTCTAAACCTGTACATACCTATGAAAAATGAAAAAAAAAAAAAAAAACCATATGAATATGTAATTTTTAGTCTATCAATGATTGTAGATATGATGTTTTTCTGAATTCAAATTGAGTGATTATTCTGATATGAAATGCTTGAACCGGACAATGCTTCACTCATTCAAAATTACCAACAGTTGTCTAACTCTGCATCTGAATATTTTTCAGTTGAATGCTAAATTATGTTGATATGAATTCCATGGCTTTTTCCCTCAAAATAACAGATATAGGAAGGAAAATATTTCATTCCACTTTTTTTAACTGCTTGGCCCATCATCCTTCGTAATGTGAGGACTGAGTTATTGATCTTTTATCATGCTTGCTGAAGCCCAAATGAAGGTGGATATTGCCAACTGGGGTAGGTTATTACAGTACGGTCCCCTATTTTGTCTTCTGTTTCTATGATTGGTTTAGCTGAGTAAAAACAACATGAGAACCACAATATCCAAACTAGATCAATTTTATTCACCAAACCTAAGTTAGTAAATAGTGGTTGATTTGTACAGGTTAGAATCTTGTGTGAGGAGAAGAAGTTGGAAGTTCTAGTAGATAGGGATCTGAAGGGATGTTTTGATGCACTAGAGCTGGAAAAGGCTGCGGAGTTGGCTGTGCAGTGTACTCGGTCGCATCCTAACCTCTGACCAAAGATGTCCGAAGTCGAAGGTCTTGTTGGGCAGTCAGGAACAGAGGAATCTTAAGGTGGATCCAATATTTACGAGGCGAGGGTTTGCAGTTTCTCAAGTCACAGAGTGAAGTTCATGAAGAATCTTCATTCATAGTCGAAGCAATGGAGCTTGGTCTGGACCTCGATGAACAAGGAAGAGTTGTTCTTTCTGAATTCAACTGTAAATGAATCTTTCTGTATTTAGGAGGAATTTATATTTACACACAAAATTCTGGTATACTGTAGGACCAAGTTGGGGATATATCAGGTAGGTGAACAGGGATGAAGCCATAAAATTTATACAGGGTGAGCCAACAATTAAAACTTTTCCTATTAATGTAAAAAAATTTAAGAAATTAATTCTGGATGGGCAAAATTATGTATACAACTAGATTTTAAGGGATCAAATAAAAATTTTTCTATAAATTTATAGGATTTTTTTTTGGATTGGGATGGTTTAGGTTCACTTAGGCATGGACTTAGTCTGTCCCTATAGATGAAGCTAAATGTTCTAAAACTATTGGTTGTGGATAACTCTCTGTTGAAGCAGTTTTGATATTAAACTATGAGAAATTTCATTATGCAGCTTCCTGGTAGAGCTCTTTTATGCAGTTATTTTATCATTATCATTAATCATTATATTAATGCTAATGATCTTTGGATGATGTAAATGCTGATTCTTTAAATGTGATTTAAATTGACTTGTACAACTGTGATAATAGTACTAAAAATTACATTATTCTTGCAATTTTGCATATGAATATGATGAAGAGAGTAATTAGGGGGATAATAAGGGAATCCAGGCTGCAATTATCAGATGGACTTGAATTATTTCAATGGGTTGAGCTAGGAAACATAAGCTGTTATTTGATCTGGAAGTACTATTTTTGGTGCTAATATCAATATACCTCTTTTTTTTAGGTTGTCAACTTGCCATTGACAGAAACTTAACAGGCGACAATCTCATTTTCATGGCCTCTGGAATTATTCTGGTGGGTCCTATGAATTTTTATAATGAGCAGATCTTAATTAACACAATACAATGAATCTCATGTGCTTAAACTACTACTCTTCTTTTGTTTAAAGATTTTTTTTAAGCATTGATATCAGGAAATTAATACTAGTGGGATTATTATTGTTAAATTACCTATTAATCTAATAGTTTAAATTACCTATTAATCTAATAGTTTAAATTACCAGTGAAATTATCTATTAATAAAAATTATAATTTTTAAAGATTTTAATTTTAAAGAAAGGTGATACTTTTTCTCTAATTAAAGATTAATGTTTTGATTTAAGAAATTTCAAAAGATACACCGATTATTTAAATATTATTAAAATACATTAATATTTTCTGCAGATCACAACAATTATCAATTTCGAACCCAATCCAAGATATTAATGTGGCTGCTGTTGGATTTTTGACACAGATGTTTTTGTTTCTTTTCCTTTCGTTACATCAATCAAATTGAAAAGGAAAACTAAGACTAAAAATAAATGACCGAATTCATAATCCTTACAAGAGATATTAATTTTTTTCTTCGATTCTAGCAGCCATAGAAATTAATACTTTATGGCTAGTTGGTATCCATCTCTTTTAGTTGTATTTATATTCCTGCTAAAAAAAATAGCCTATACAAAAGATAAAGATGTCTTTTTATTAAAAAAAAAAATAGGTAAAAAATTATATTGATTAAAATATTTTATTATTTATTTATTTAATATATGAGATAAGTATATAAACTTGATGCAGGCAAGAATTTTCTCTACACGCTGATTCATATTTATCCAATAATTATGAATTTCGTTTTGTCTATCTTTTATTTATGATATGAAAAAAAAAAATCTTGAAAATAAAATAAATGAGCATTAATAATCATTCAAATGGAAAATTATAATTTATTAATTAAATTATTCTAATTATTCACATAGTGTTTTCATCAATAAAAAATTTATTTGTAAATTATTTATCCATAATTTATCTACAAAATCAATTAAATTTAGTAAAACCAAAATAAGGTTAAATTTATACTCTTTTTTTTTTAATTTATAGTTAATTTGTAAATTTTTTTTTTAAGATTTGGTTTGAGAATAATTAATTCAGTAAAATCATTGAGATAAAGTTTAAATGAATTTTCATTTAAAATATATATGAAATTTATAAATATTAAACAATTCAATCTAACTTGGAAAGTGTTAATTTTTTTTCCAAAATAAGTATGATCATATCCAAAAATAAATTTAATACAATAGTGATAGGCAATGTTTTGTTGGTAACAACTTAATTTCTATTTTGTCAAACAAATCCATTTTTAGTATAAATATTTGGTGGATCACTCTATATGAAGTGTTTAATAATCCCTCAAAGATAAAAGGGCTCTTATAGTAAAAGAATAAAACATTTTCATTAAAAAATAGAAGCAAATGAAAATGCTAATAAAATTTAAAGCTATGTAAAAAAAAAAAAAAATTAGCTTACTAAATAAAAAAAAAAAAATACTTACCTACACTAGTTGTATATATTCATCAAATAAAATAATATATATAAAATAAAAAATAATATTAATATTTTTTCAATAAATAAAAAAATATAAAAAAATTATATTATTTAAAATATCATATCGCCTATTAATTAAGTGTAGGAGATAATTTTTAAAAAATATCTATCATTGTATTAGCAGTAATTTAATAATTAAATATCTATTTCGTGACGCAATAAGTCTATCATTGGAAACAAAAAAAAAATGGGGGAAAGAGGATTTTGGGTAATTTACAACTTGGGTTAAGTAGAACAAGAAAGATTGATGTAATGGATATCCACTAGGAAATAGGAACGCTCAAGTCAAAATTCAACCAAAAATAGGATTGATGAAGATAATGATTACTTGGCTCCTTTGGACCCCCACAATTTTTTGACATCAAAACTACCATTACTATAGTATTGTTGCTAAAATCATGTTCTATTAATTTGGTTTTTGTTTTCATCTCTAACTAAATAGGATCATCAAATCTAAACACATAGTATTGCTATTTCAAACATTCAATTATGAAATTATTGACCACACCAAACAGGAAAATATTATAATTCCTAAAAATAGAGAAAAAAGAACTTCAAAATTTACTTGGTAACAGCAAACTTAATACACATCAACCCTTGCCTTTTTAGTTGGATTGTGGGGCTGCTGTGTATTTTTACATAACAGCTTCTTATGTGTTTAATTTTAGATATTTAAAAATTTTTATAAAAATTTTTAAAAATTGTAATTAGATAGTGTTTTATATAATGAATCTAATGATATATTTTTTTATATTAAACAAAAATTAAATAGATAGAAAAAAATACATTATAAATTTTGTATATTATATTTAATGATCTAGATTTAATGTATTTATAATGCATTTTTTTCTATCCATCTGATTTTTATTTAATATAAAAAAATATATCATTAGATTCATTATATAAAACACTATGTAATTATAATTTTTATAAATTTTTACAAAAATTTTTAAATATCTAAAATTAGACACATAAAAAATTACTGTATAAAAATATACAGTAATCCCCTATCAACCCTATGCATTTTCTTTTAGGAGAGTTCAATGTGCTCAAACAATGAGTAATTACTAACCAATTAAATTAATTAATAAAAGAATTTATTACTTTTTTTATTAATTAAAATTTAATTTTTAAAATTAAATTATAAATAAAGAATTCTATTTAATTACATATCTTTTAATTTATCCTAAAGAGGACAAGAGATGAATTTAATATAACTTATAAAAAATAATTTGTAATATTATTTTATTGATAAATAAATAAAAAATATAATGATTCAATAATATTAGAGTTATTGACAAAATTACAACAATAAAATTTTGAATTTGAATCTCTTATTAAAATTATTATTATTTAAAAAAAAATACATATGTATTGAAATAAATAAAATTTCACATTGATAAATTATAAAAATAAACACGAACATATAAATAAATAGAAAATTTTATTACATTAACTTAGATTCAAATTTTTATAATTACGGTGATCCGATAAAAAAAAAATTACTAAATAACTTACACTCTTCTCAAATTACCTAAATTGCCCCTTTAATAAATTTCTTTATGGTATCAGAGTGAATTTCTATTATGACCTATCAAATTACAGATATAATTACAAAATTATCTACTAGAATATAGATAAAATTATCAGTGAACTGATAATCTATCAAATTATCAAAATACATAATTTAACAGTAGAGTGATAATTTATCAAACTATCAAAATATATAATTTATAATATGGGCTGGCAACCCATCAAACTATCAGAATATCGATTTACTTGAATTGTCAAGTGACAACTGAATCAGGCCAGTTAACATTTGAAGAGGTGTTAAAATAAATAAAATCTTACATTGATAAATTACAAAAATAAATATCAACATATAAATAAATAGAAAATCTTACTACATTAGTTTAATTCAAATTTTTATAGTTAAAGTAATTTAATAAAAAATATTATTAAATAACCTATACCCTTATCAAATTATTTTAATTATCCGACTAATAAATTCCTTCAATGCGACAGAAAATGAGTGAATTATGTAAAATGTAATCATATGTTTGTATTTTGGCCGAAGGCAACCATTCGTGAGGGACCTGAAGATGTTTCACCCATAATGTCCTTTCGCGAGGGATTAAGTTATCTTAAAAATTTCTTCATTTCTATATGGTTAACCTAAACGACAAACACAGAAGTTAACAACCTTCAGCAGCATTTGACCATTTTATATATACTCTGTATTACCATTTAGCCATTTATTGTTCATCCCCCACATTTAGAGACATATCCATAAGGCAAGTGGCATTTGCTTTCCCTTAAATTTTGATTTTTTTTTTTTTTTTTCAATTTTTTTTAAATTATATTTTAATCCATAAAAATTGATATAATTAACATTTTAACCTCTATTTTTTTTTTTAAATTCACTAGTTAGTTTATATACTTTTATTCTTTTAATATAATTAGTCATTTTATCTATTTATTTTATCTATTTTATAGTTAAAATTTTATAAAAATATTGAAATATTTTTTATTTATAATTTAATTTTTTATTTAAATCATAATTAAATTTAAAATTTTTTACTATAATAATTTATATGAAATATATTTTATAATTTGAATTTATGATTTTATTAAATTATAATATTAAT
This sequence comes from Aleurites moluccanus, assembly GCA_948193065.1. NCBI lineage: Eukaryota > Viridiplantae > Streptophyta > Magnoliopsida > Malpighiales > Euphorbiaceae > Aleurites > Aleurites moluccanus. The sequence goes on from CANXYC010028507.1 coordinate 42,970, forward strand.
ACTAATTTAATGATTTAATTGTAAATTTTAAATTTTATTAGAGCAATAAAATTCTAATTAGTGAGAAAATTATTTATATATACAAGATTAAAGTTTTAATTTTAATTTTCAAACTAATAATATTAAAAATTTTATTATAAAATTTACAGATAGATTAATAAAAATTTTCAGATTAATACTTACCAAATAAAAAAAAAATAATAAATTTTGAGAAAATAATATAACTGTATTCACTTTTTTATCATTTTATACATTAATTTTTAATTTAATTTATATTTATTATATAAATAAGGATATTAAATCTAGTTAATATAAAATTATAATATTATTATATTCACCTTATTATTATTTTATACACTAATTTTTAATTTAATTTATATTTATTATATAAATAAGGATATTAAATCCAGTTAATATAAAATTATACTCTTCTCTAAAATTTTGGGACCCGTCCCTGCTTACCTGCTCACATTTATGGCCTATGCTATGCAGCATTGACTATAAATAATTTTTTTTTATTGAAGTATTTATTCCTTTCTTTATTAATAGTCCATAAAAAGAATCAGAACAAGGCAAATGGCAAGCAAGTAAAGACTTTTGAGAGCTAAACCCAGAACCAGAAGAAACCTAACAGTTAAAAGTTTAATTAATGGGTAATTAAAAACTCACTGCAAGACAAACCCAAAAAGGCACAAACCTCTTACGTCTCCACCTGTAGTGTTTGTTGTTCTGTCTTTTATTATCCATTCGCAAAAAATTAAAAAAGTGATTTTTTTCCTTTTAATGTGATCTTTCTTAAAATTTAATTGTCAATTTGTCAGCATTTACTCTTGCACATTCATTCCCATTAAATTTAGTTAAATCCCTTCGTGTATCCAATTCTTTATCTTTCTCTATTTTAACGTAATCCGTAAAGCAAATTACTCAATATAAAGTTCCTTATTTATACTAATTCTAATTAACATATTTTAATTAATTCATTGTACCTCTCCGCCGCTTTGCTTTCTTTTTCCATTTTCCAGTTATTTTTCTCCACCGAACTGCTCTCTCTCTCTCTCTCTCACATGATCTGTTCTGTACCATGAAATCTACTATTTATGTAGAGACAGTGTTTGCTGTGGTTTAATTTGTAGACAACACCTATGAATAGATATCTTTTTCTCATTTGTTTTGTGTAGAGGTAATTGGAGAGATTTTGTACGTGGAGTTGAAGTTATCCAAAAGGAGTAGGTAATGATCTGGGATTTCGTTTTTCTCTTCAAAGCAATCTCCTTTTTAATGTTAATTAGTGTTTTTAATTCAAGTTTGGTCATTTCTTTTAAATACGTTTAATTTACAAGTATGAAATACAATGGTTTGTTTGGAGATTTTTGGGCTGATGGGATTTGTTTTCTTGATGCTCTGTTACTAAAATAGATGATGATGCTCGGTTTTTATAGTTAAATATTGCCGGTTATATATGTATGTGTAATTGTTTATAATGTTGGAATTCTTTTTGAAGAGTTGGAGATTATATTGGCAAGATTAATGGATCTGGAAACGCATGAAAATAAAGCAGTTGTTGGGAGTGTGAGTCAAGTTAATCAAGGAACTAGTGGGGATTCATGCAATTTGAGTATTGGGGTTGTGTTAGAGAATCCAGTTGTTTTAAATTCAGGAGAGACAATTGGTAGTGGAGAAAGTTGGGATTTTGATGCAAAAATAGATGGACTGGGGTCAACTAAGAGAGCGGTAGATCAGGAAGCAAATGATGGGAGAGGAATTGACAAATCATTGGATGAAGGAACTAGTGGGAATTCAAGTAATTTAGTTAATGAGGTAATTCTTGAGAGAATGATTGTGATAAATTCAGGAGAGATCGTGAGTATTTTTGGAGAAAACAGGGATATAGGCATTAAAATTGATGAATTTGGGTTGGTTGGCAGAGTAGCAGATCGGGAGGGATGCATTGAGCAAAGAAATGGAGAAGCATTGGGTAAAGTTGAGCAAGAAAGTGGTCGGGATTCCAGTAATTCAGTTAATGGGGTTGTGCTTGAGACTGTGATACTGGTAAATTCAGAAGAGAATGCTACTGTTAGTGGAGGAAATGAGCAATTGGAAATCAAGGGCAGTGAGATGGGGCCGAGTAAGTTGGTGGACAAGTCAAAGACAAAGGTGTCTAAAGGGGAGAAGCAATCATGTGTGATTGATATGAAATGTGGGGTAGGTGGAGGAGGCAGTCTTAAGGATTGGGAAGGAGAAAGGGTTTGTAGGATTTGTCACTTGGGTTCTGAAGGATTGGTAGAATCCACTGCTACTACCCCTTCTACTGATCTTATTCAGCTTGGTTGTGGGTGTAAAGATGAGCTCGGCATTGCACATGTATATTGTGCCAAGGAATGGTTTAAGGTAAAAGGAAACAGGTAAACGTTTTGTTATTAACAGCCAGGGTCTTAATATGTGTGTGTTAATGTATAGATTGGATTGGATTGAATTAAGATTTATTAATCATTGATGGCATATTAAATCATCTTGAGCTTGCCAATTTAAAAGGCTTTGCTGTTTTGCCATTTATCTTTATTTTAAAAAATATGTCAATAATCTCATGATCTAACATTCTGAGTTGAATTCTTAAGTTTGGTAAACTGCTGGGAAGAACAAAGATTTTCTCCTTCTATTTTGTTTTCCAAATGTTGGAGTACATGGTGAAAATGAAACAAGGCAAGAGGAAGTCCTACTGATTATAGAAGGAAAAGTTCCATCCTACAAACTGCTTCCTTTAAACTTGGCATTCACTATCCCAGAAGTGTCATAAAATGTACAAAGTTTTCAATGGTTTAAAGTGTTTTATGATTTAAATGTGCATGCTGGAGGTACTATCACCAAAATATGCACTTTGGGATTCTTGAATTTTCAGTCTCTGTGAATGGAACTGCAGTTAGCAATGTGAAAAAAATCTTTTAACTCTTCAGTTTGCACTTTGCAGCTCAAATAATGGCTTTAGCTATGTTAGGAAAATGGTCATTGTTTACACTAGATGCTTTAGGAATACCCAATCCATTGTTCTTTTTCGTGTTTATTATAATCTTTTAGAAAAATACTGAAGTTGGTACAAGCCAAATATACAGGGTGCCTCTTTTTCATTGCGTGAATTGCAGAGATGGTTTATGCTATTACAGTTATTGGGTTTTTGGATGTGTCTCAAGTTCACTTTCAACATTCAGCAAATTTGACTAATTAACCATTCAAATTTCTTTGGTTTATCTGTTTTGTTTTTATTCGAGTTTTTAAGTGGGCAAGCTATCATATGTATTATGGAACATGAAATCTATCATTCTATAGGAAGACTGCTTTCATCATTCTGTGCACGTGTATAAAGCATATATATTCTCTCCTTGGAGCAGAGATTTCACCCAATTTAAAGTGTACAAATTTTGCTGTGACCGAGCTATTTTGAATGTCATGAACATGCATAACTTGCATGATATTTTCACGTTTCAGTTCAATTTCTAGGTTTCCATAAAATGCATATGGGTTAAATCCTTATCATCTTTGAATTGATCTTCTGTTGGTGTTGAATCATTAAATTTCCTTGACTTTCTAATTACAATAAAGTATTTTCACTATTCTTCACAGCAGCCTCTTTATTGATTCACATTCTTGATTATTGATTTCAACTAAATGATGGTTCTTTCAATTCACAAATACCCACCTGTTCCTTTATTTTCTCCTTCTTGCAAATTATTTTTAATAAAAAAATCTTTTGATGTTTTATGTTGAAACTGAGCCATATATTATTAATTTAGAACATAAAATTCCTCGTAAATAAATAAATTTCATTTCCATATTGAAAGTCCCCAGTTGACTCTGAACTTTACTGAAGTTGCTTTAAAAGCTTATTTGAATTTATAATTGATTTGGATATATTCTTATTTTTGTTCATGCAGAATTTGTGAAATTTGTGGGGAGACTGCAAAAAACATTACAAGTGTTGGGGATAATAGGTTTATGGAAGAGTGGAATCAAAGGAGATTTATTGGTAGCAGTAGTAGCTCATCAGACAGAGGTGGTGGTTGTTGGCGGGGACAACCTTTTTGTAATTTTCTGATGGCATGCCTGGTAATTGCTTTTGTACTACCATGGTTTTTCCGGGTTAATATGTTTTAACTGGGAGAAAATAGAGCACAATGGTTCTTCCCTCGCGTTATAATGCCTAAAGCTTGCATCACATGGTTTTAGGATTATTGATCAATGTTGGTTGTGATGTACGATGCCCTGCCAACATACTTTGTGGCATGGTAATTGGGTTTGAAGATTTGAGTCCTGAAATTGCAGAAGTTGCCACCCCGACAACAAACCTTAATGTTTCTTATAAAGGGTATTGCTGCTTTGCTCTCCGGTTGTATAGTTTGCTCACATAGTTACCATACAAAGCTGGAGACAGACAGGTCTCTCATATTAAGGGAGGAGGGTATCTTTTTTCTTTTATTTGTTTTATATTTTCTGCGAGGTACAGAAAATTTGTTATTTGGAGGGTTTCCAATTTACAGGCACATCATCACAAATTTGTTGGTACTTATGTAAATACAATTTATTATAATAAAATTCTAGTTTGCCTATTATACTTCTGCCTTTGATATATATATAGAAAATTTGTTATTTGGAGGGTTTCCAATTTACAGGCACATAATATATATATATGGGAAAAGCATTTATATATATTATTTATGACCAAACTAAAAACAGAACTCCGTTGTAGTCTAGTCGGTTAGGATATTCGGCTCTCACCCGAAAGACCCGGGTTCAAATCCCGGCAACGGAATATTAATTATTTTATTTTTTGGTTTTTGCCACCCTCCGTGTATAAGGGTATTAATGTTTTTTGTTTTTTCCACTCTCCGTATAAGGGTATTAATGTCATTTTGTCAAATTACAAAACCCTATATCTCTTTGTATCAGATATAAAAGAACCCTAAAACACTTCGTAAATAAACGTTCTCCACAGCCATCCAATTTCGCCTTCAAACAGAAACAATGGTAAATCTCTTTCTCTTAGCTTCTGAACTCTTATGTCATTTATATTTCTTTACTGACTCTGAATGATTAGGCTTCGGAGAAGAAGCTCTCTAATCCAATGAGAGAGATCAAGGTGCAAAAGCTCGTACTCAATATCTCCGTCGGTGAAAGTGGAGATCGTCTTACTCGTGCTGCCAAGGTTTTACTTTCCCCTTTTTCCATTTCTTTCTGCCGTTACCTTTCGCAAGTGATAATTGATAAATCTAATCAGTCATTTTCACTACTACGGATCTAAAAGAATATACTATTGATTTTTTGCTCTTAGGTGTTAGAACAACTTAGTGGTCAGACTCCAGTGTTCTCTAAGGGTATGATTGATTTGAACGTCTGTGTTTTCTTTTCTTTTTTTAATTTTTTTTTTAATTTGTTGTTCGTGTAAAATGGTGTTGAGCAGCTAGGTATACTGTTAGATCTTTTGGTATCAGGCGTAATGAAAAGATTGCTTGCTATGTAACCGTGAGAGGAGACAAGGCCATGCAGCTTCTCGAGAGTGGGTTGAAGGTGAAGGAATATGAGCTTTTGAGAAGGAATTTTAGTGACACTGGTTGCTTTGGATTTGGAATCCAGGAGCACATCGATCTTGGGATCAAGTAAGTTTTTTCTGGTTATGTTACATATAGTTTGTATTTACTCAACTTTGTTGTTGTTATTCATTATTGTATTATTAATCTTTGGCTTATATGAAATAGGGTGAGATTATAGTAATGTGTTTTTTTAATCAGAGGTTTTGGTGATGTTCTGGTCAATTGAATCATAGTAATAATTTAATCAGGCTTGCTTTGTTTTGTTTTTGGGCTATGAGGCTTCATTCTGTGGCCATTTTCCTTGGAGGAACATTGTTAATGATTGTCATATGATGTGTTATGAACAAGTGATTCAACTTTACATTTGATAGTGAACTCAATTTGCCATGTTGAAACTGACAACAATAATTTGGTCTTTCCTTAGGTATGACCCTTCAACTGGAATCTATGGTATGGATTTCTATGTTGTTCTTGAACGACCAGGGTACCGTGTGGGTCGCCGCCGCAGATGCAAGTCTCGAGTTGGTATTCAGCATAGGGTTACCAAGGAGGATGCCATGAAATGGTTTCAGGTGAAATATGAAGGTGTCATCCTTAACAAGTCCCAAAATATTACA